>JAUPFT010000012.1:23470975-23603475 GCA_036936625.1 Parnassius smintheus behrii | reverse complement strand
TGATTCATTTTGAATCTCAAGCGTTACCGGTAATTGTAGAGGATAGTAGTTCTACTTCACTCTCTCCCGCGGATCACGTAGTCGAGCGAGAATCAGATGATACTCGGGTAGCAATGACGACGTCGATGAATTCTACGCCTTATTCTGATGCGCGCGCGCTGTCCAATGCGCACTCGATGTGTGCTAAAACTGTACTCTTATCTACGGCGCTCGTCGATGTTTACATAAACAAACAAAAGCGGTCTACGATCCGATGTATAATCGACACGGGTAGCCAGGCTTCATTTATAACTGAATCGTGTACAAATCAGTTAGGTTTAAAACGGCGAAGTGCCCGTATACCTGTATTATGTATTGGGGTAAATAAGCCAGTTTACCCTAGGGGTGTAGTTACAGTGTGCATAAGTGCCACAGGAATGGATCAACCTTCGATTCCGGTTGAAGCATTAATTTTGCCAAAACTTATTTCGCGCACGCCTAGCGTGCCCTTACCGTATACGGGTTGGTCACATATAAAAAATTTAAAACTGGCTGATCCTAATTTTCATTTACCGCAGCCCGTTGAAATGCTGCTAGGTGCGGATATACTATCCCATGTGTTATTAAGTAACGTAATTAAGGGGGAGCCCGGCTCACCGATAGCTATGAATAGTATCTTTGGTTATTTATTGTTGGGCAACCTCGAATTCGAATCGAATACCTCACCTCCCATCCGGGTCTGTTTTAGCTCATTCTCCGATGACATTGACCTCCGTAAGTTCTGGGAGTTAGAATCTTTACAGAAGGAAGAGAAAACCTTCACTCCTGAGGAAAGTTTATGTGAGTCTATATTTACACACACACATACTCGTGACGAAACAGGTCGTTACGTGGTTGCTCTGCCGATTAAACCCGATGCACCACCTCTTGGTGAGTCGCGGGATATTGCGCATTCTAGATTTTTAAAACTTGAAGCTCGATTAGAGCGAAACCCGTCCCTTAAGGGCGAGTATTCAAGAGTATATGGATCTCAACCACATGGAGCTGGTTGATAGTCCTCCCAAGAATGGGACGACCTATTACATTCCCCACCATTGCGTGGTTAAAGAAGCTAGTGAGACGACAAGGACTCGCGTAGTCTTTGATGCTGGATGTAAAAGTTCAAACGGCATTTCCCTCAACGATATTCTTTTAACGGGTCCTAAGATGCATAAGGATATTACTGACGTTGTTTTAAAATTTCGTACACATTGTATCGCGCTTACAGCCGATATAAAACAAATGTATCGGAACATTTTAGTTCAAGAGTCTGATAGGGACTACCAGCGCATTCTGTGGCGCACTTCATCACATAATTTATTACGTGAATATCGTCTTCGTACCGTGACGTTTGGGATTAGCTCTTCTCCCTACCTCGCTCTTCGGGTTATAAAACAGCTCGCTCTTGATGAGGCTCAACAATTTCCTCGAGCTTCTCGGGTACTTCGAGACCAGGTCTTTGTTGACGATATTGTCAGTGGCGCAAATGACCAGGCTGAGGCTCTTGTCCTTCAACAAGAGCTGATAGGTATTTGTCAATCAGCAGGCTTCGAACTCCGAAAATGGCACAGTAATTCGCCTGCGATCCTCGCGGCGGTACAATCACCAATTTCTCACGGTGAGCGGGAACTAATCCCAGTTGCACCCATGGAAAGGGATACGAAAACGAAGGTTTTGGGCCTCCAGTGGGACCCCCAGTCTGATCAATTTAGTTTTAGTGTTTCCGTTTCTATCTGTATACAAAATGTGACTAAGAGAGCTATTCTCTCACAGATCGCAAGGATCTACGATCCTTTGGGATGGCTATCCCCGATCATTGTATACGCAAAACATTTAATGCAGTTGTTGTGGATTTCCGGGGTCGATTGGGATGCTCCTCCTCCTATTGAAATTATCAATGCTTGGAATAGCTTCATTCAGGAGTTGATGTTCTTATCCGACATCACCATACCAAGATACATATTTCCTACTCATCGCGAAAGTATTATTCAACTTCACGGGTTTTCTGATGCCTCGGAGAAGGCCTACGCTGCATGTGTATATGTCCGTCATATAGAAAACGGTATAATCAAATCATATTTGTTACTGGCGAAATCACGAGTTGCACCCATTTCACCTTGTTTGTCCATCCCTCGCTTAGAGCTTATGGCAGCTTTATTATTAGCCCATCTTATAGTCAAGGTGAAACGAGCATATGATCACATAAAGGACGAAGATATATATGCCTGGTGTGATTCTTCCGTCGTTTTGGCGTGGCTTCGCTCACCACGTTACGAGTGGAAGACGTTTATTTCGAATAGGACAAGCGAGATTTTGTCTATAATTCCTGCTGCTCAGTGGAGACATGTGCCCTCTGCTGACAACCCGGCAGATGCACCATCACGCGGAATGTTACCATTAGTATTCACTAAAAATAATACCGTGTGGTTTTTCGGTCCACCCTGGCTTTCTCAGACAGAGTCTCAGTGGCCTGTTCAAGGAGTGATTTTTAAAACGAACAACGAAAAACGTAATCTACTTGTAGCGATAGCTCGCGTAGCAATGGCACAACTTCTTGACGTCGAAATCATACCTAAATTTTCTTCATTAAGGAAACTTATTAGTGTTACAGCGTTTGTATTTCGTTTTTATAATATATTAAAACATAGAGTGAACAAATTAAAACCAAAATATACATATCCGCCCCATATCACTGTTTCTGAATATAGATTCTGTCTTAAAAGACTTATTCGCCAGGTTCAACATTACAGTTTTCATGACGAGATTAATTATATTTCACAAGGGAAGGTTCCTTCTAACCAACTTAGAAAATTAAATCCATTTATCGATGAAGATCAAATCTTACGTGTAGGTGGACGGCTACATAAATCGCTTCTGCCATTTGAATCCAAACACCAAATAATATTACCCAAAAAACATCCCTTAACTTTCCTATAAATTGACGACGCCCATATTACTCACTTACATGCAGGTCCGCAATTTATTCAGTATCAACTTGTACAGAAATACTGGATTATTTCAAGTCGCGACGTTATTAGACAACGTCTGCATCGGTGTGTTCGTTGTTTTCGTGTGCGTCCTGTGCATCCCCAACCACGCATGGCCCCGTTGCCGGCGGTGAGATTGAAGCCGGAACGTCCGTTTCTCAAAACAGCGGTAGACTTTGCTGGTCCATTTTACGTGCGCGCTAATAAGGTGCGAAACGCGAAGGTGGTTAAATGTTATGTCGCAATGTTTGTATGTATGAGTGTTAAAGCGATTCATCTAGAAATAGTATCCGAATTGTCTACAGAAGCATTTCTGGCAGCGTTACGACGTTTCACGTCTCGCAGAGGCCTTTGTACCGACATTTACTCAGACTGCGGCAGAAATTTTACCGGCTGCGACAACTATCTTAAGGGTTTATATCAATTTTTACGGGATGACGCAGTTCAGAGTCAGCTTCATAACAAAACCTTACAACAAGGCATTGCATGGCATTTCCAACCCCCATATGCGTCACATTTCGGCGGCTTGTTTGAAGCAGGGGTTAAAAGCTTTAAACATCACTTTTACCGTGTAATAGGTACGAATACTCTGACTTATGATGAAATGCATACATTGTTGTGTCAGATCGAGGCAGTGTTAAATTCACGCCCACTTTGTGTGTTAAGTGCAGATCCGATCGACCCTCTGCCTTTAACACCTTCTCATTTCTTAATAGGTGGACCTCTTACTGCTATCCCGGATATTTATCCAACCGATACGAATGCCAGTAGGCTTACTAGGTGGCGCTGGATACAACAGAATGTTCAACACTTTTGGAAGCGCTGGAGTCATGAGTACCTTCATGAAATTCAACAATTAAACAAATGGTTTTCGGATCGGGGTACTCCCATTCGTGAAAGTAGCATTGTTGTGCTGCGAGAAGATAATCTCCCTCCCTTACAATGGAGACTCGCTCGAGTTCACGCATTACATCCGGGCACTGATAGTGTTACTCGCGTAGTAACTCTACAAATAGGAAACAAATTTGTTAAGCGTCCGGTCGTAAAAATTTGCCCTCTTCCAATGGAATAAAGTGAATTACGAATGTCCAACCTAGTTCATAATTTATGTTAACTCATAGCTCCATATTTAACTTCTCTAGTTTCATAGTTTATTTATTCAGTTAGTTTAACGATGTTTTCCTTTCAATACTTTTACTTTGTGTTTAGACTTGTTAAAAGCCTCACGTCTTTTAAGGTGAGCGGCATGTTCCGTACTGGAACCATATTTTTTAAATTCATATTTATTTGTACATATAGTTATTGAGTTGAGTTGCTAAAATTCATGCAGTTGAGCGGCTAAAAGGATATACTAATTTTTGTTCAAGTGATCTGAGATAATGTGTATTATTGTGATCTTTGGCTTAATCAAGCTTATTGTACAGATATAATAGTTCTTTGTTTTTTACAATACCGAACAAAAGTGTAGTAGTCTCCGGAGGTCCATTTTTAATATATTGGCTTTGTTATAAAACGGTGTTACATGTGTACGTGGTGGTATGTTAAAGCTAAAACGCGCGCGGGCGTTTTGCACCCATTGTATAATTTGTTTGGTACGAGCTAGAAGGCGCGGGTCCTATGAGAGAATCAGCATAGTTGAATTTTGATAAAACAAGAGGCTCGCATAAATTAACACGCAGAGTCAGGTTTAGGTAATTCAATAAAGTACTTTTAGCCTAAAAAAGCAATTACGTCAATGTCAAAAATGTGCTTCTCAAATTGCAGTTGCTCGTTTATCACTACACCAAGATTTCACTTCAGGGAATCTCTCTATTGTTTCCTTATTTATGACAACAGCGGGACATTTCGATATAATCTTCCGTACCTGTGTTGGCGTTTCCAGTATCATGTATTTTATTTTTTTTGGATTCAGAACTAGTATGTTACGCTCAGACCACAGAGATATGCGATTCAAGTCGGCGTTAAGCTTCGCCAAAGTGATCTGTATCGCAAGGCTTAAAAGAAATATATACCTGTAAGTCGTTTGCATATATGTGGAACTTACAACGCTCTATATTATTTACAATATCCGCGCTGTAAAGTATAAAAAGCAGTGGTCCTAAGATAGAACCCTGCGGAACTCCCCGTTCAACCCGCTGATTATCCGAAATGATTCTGGTGTTATCGTTTCTTGTTAATACGACTTGCTGGGAACGGTTTTTAAAATAGTTGCTAAATCACTTAATAGCATTTCTACTTAGACCATAGTATGATAACTTAGAAAGTAGTAAGGAAACATTAATGGTATCAAATTCCCGTGAGAAATCCAGCAAAGTCAAAATAGTACCCTCTCCGTTGACTTGTGCAGTCAGTATGTCGTCTACGACCTGAATTAAGGCGCTTGTAGTACTGCGCTGTTTTCTGAAACCCGATTGCATCCTGGGTAGTATATTATTGGTCTCAAGATATTGAGTTAATTGCTTACATGCTATTTTCTCTATAATTTTAGATAAGCACGGTAAGATGCTGATGGGTCTAAGGTCAGACATACAAACAGGATTACTAGCTTTTGATATAGGTTTAACAAGGGCTTGCTGCTATACAGTAGGATAGGTGTTTGTTACTAAAGATTTATTGATTATTGAAGTTATTATCTCAAGACAATCTGGAAGTAACTACCTTACCATGTCTTGTGATATCCCATCGCATCCAATTGCGTTAGTATGTAATGACCTTAAAATAGTTGCAACCTCAGATTCTGAGATTTCTTGAAATTGAAACGAAACATCAGAAAAACGATGAAATTCAAAGTAAGTGAGGAGAGACATAGCTACATTACTTTCTCCGGAGATATTTAGAAAATGATCGTTCACAGCATTTGGATCATTGAAATGAGCTGGCAGAGAATTATCTTTGTTTCTTTATTTGTACATGTTGCTTAATATGCTTCCACATGACTTTTGGTTGATTCATTTTTGAGTTAACGAGAAATTGAAAGTACGCCTTTTTTTCTGACTCAAGGGCACTTTTAACTATTGATTTTAGCTCCTTATAATACTTCTTGCGTAAGTCGAGATTTGTCTTACGAGCCCTAACCTGTGCTTCATCACGCGTCTTCATCATACACTTTGTGTTATATGTTATCCAACGATAATGTTTGTTTTTTATGTAAGCGGTCTTCATTGGTGCATTTTTATCAAAAATATTTATTACAGTTTTGTTAAAGATACTCACTATATCATTGACATCATTTAATAACGTGAAGCTATGCCAGTCTATATGTTTAAGGTCATCTTTGAGAATTTCTTCATCGATAGTTCTCAATGGTCTGTCCGTAACCCATCTAGGCTTTAACCGGTCTTTTGGAATGTTAAATTCACACAGAATTACGGCATAACTACTTAAATCACTAATATAGTCTACTTTTATATATGATACCGGTGCGTCAGTACACACAACACCTAAGAGAGTCTGACTACTTTCGGTAAAATGCGTTGGTACTTTAACATATTGTGTAAGATCACAACAGTTCAGAAAGTCATAGAACATCTTAGTACTTGCGCTATGTCTATTTAGGAGGTCAATATTAAAATCCCCAATTAAAACAGTATAATCGTACCCTGCGAAGGACCGTAACGACTCACTCAACGCTTCCAAGAATAACTGTACGCTAAGCCACGGGAGACGATAAGCAGTGCCTGTGATAAGTGATTTACCACAAATTTTAATACCTATCCACATTTTCTCCACCATAGGGCAAACAGGATGCTCAATAATTCGCATAGTTAAGCCCTGCCTCAAATAACCCCCCCCCCTCCGCGTGCACGGACTTCGGCAGGTCGGGGAATGTGTCGCAGTCGGTAAACTGGGACTGATGGCGCACGGCCTTCCTCACCCTCCCAAAGCCATGTTTCATTGATGGCCATTATGACAACTGAATGACGCGCCATGGCAACCAAGAATTCATCGTGTTTGGTGCCAAGAGATCCATGATTTAGTACACCAATTTTTAATTTATTTAACTTAATAATTTTTGCTAAAATTATATGTTTTTGCAACGATATAGATAATAATTAAATATAATAAGTGGAAAAAACTTGATTATGATTCCATACAATAACGGCTAAAATTACAACTTTAACAGGTACATGAATACTTAAAACGAATAACGTATTACGTTATTCGTTTTAAGTATTCATCCCCGTTCCGTTTTTTATCTATAGTTATTAACTATAGATAAAAAACGGACATGGATGATAACGAACGAGACTACGTTATTACTCGAAACGCTGCAGCACGGGTCTGGACAAACAAAAGAACTAGGAAATAACTAAAATTTATCGAAAACAATAAAACAATAAAATAACACTAATTTATCTAAAACAATAAAATAATAAAATAACTTAAATTTATTTAAAACAATATATGAAATTATGAAATGGGACTGACGAAGTTATTCCTTTTGGCTGTTTATGCGCCGGTAGCTTCGTCGTCCAGGGCTGAGCTGGAGGAGTTTTGGGAGAATGTAAGAGACGTTCTAGATTTGGTTAAGGGAAACGAAAGAACTGTTGTATGTGGTGATTTGAATGGATGGGTAGGCATCGCTCGACCAGGATACGAGTCGGTGCTTGGAAAGTTTGGAGATAAAAGGGTTAATGATGCTGGCAAGCTTATACTGGCTGTATGCAAGGAAAAGGGTCTTCTTGTGACAAACACTATGTTTAATCACAGGAAGATCCATATGTACACTAGAGAAAGAAAGAATGAGAGAAGTATGATTGATTTGTTCCTGGTGGATGACCGACTGCGAAAACAGGTGATGGATACACGAGTGTTCAGGGGTGCTGACCTGGGAACGGATCATTGATCATTATCTAGTAATTACTAGATTTAGGGGTTTGTTCGCGGGTTGGCGCCACCGGACGGCAGTAACAGAACCACAGTCGGTCTGTCGCATCCGAAGCTGGAAGCTTCAGGAAGCGGATACTAGGGACAAATATCACACGAGGGTAGCCGAAAAGCTTGACACCATCGATGGCAGGAAAGAATGTGTGGAGAGAATATGGCAGAACCTTAGGGATGGAATGGTAAGTGCAGCGGAAGAAGTATGTGGTACGACAAAAAGAGGTAGTAGTAAAAGAAGAGATGCATGGTGGAATGACGAAGTGAAAGAAGCTGTAAAAAAGAAGAAAAAAGCATGGTTAGACTACTTAGCCTCTAGTAACGATGAGCATATGAGAGAGAAGATGAAAGAAAGATATAAGCTGCAGAAAGTTCATGCGAAAACATTGATTGAGGAAGTACGTGAAAGGTGTAGAATAGAAGCGGACGAGAGGTTGTCGCACAACTTTAGGGAAAACTCCAAACTCTTCTGGAAAGAGGTTGGAAGGTCCCGGAGTGGTGCGACAGCTTTAAGAATGAACAAAGTGCTTTCGAGAACCAATGACGTCCTCTCAGAAAAATCGGACGTCATGCAGCGATGGAGTGAATTTTATAGAGAATTGTATGCGTGTCATGATCTTAGTGAAGGATCCGGGGGTGACGCTGTGACTGGCACGCCAGACACGGACCTCGATGACACTGAGGTCATCAGCATGAAAGAGATTGAACGTGCGATACGAAGTTTGAAATGTGGTAAGGCTGCGGGACTAGACAGAGTTACTGCTGAAATGGTCAAGTACGGTGGGCCTCGCGTCTGGGACAGCTTTCATCTGCTGTGCAATTTGTGCTGGCGGACGGGAGATGTCCCGGATGATTGGCGATCCGCGGTCATTGTGCCTTTATATAAAGGTAAAGGTTCACATTTTGACTGCGGGAGCTATCGGGCGATCAGCTTGACCAGTTTAGCAAGTAAAGTTTATTCGAAGGTTTTGACACGCAGGATGCAAGAGAAATCGGAAAGATTCTTATGGGAGGCACAATGCGGATTTAGACCTGGAAGAGGATGCACGGATCAAATATTTTCTCTCCGCATGATCACGGAGAAGCTTCTGAGTGTTAACCAGAGGATTTTCTGTGCTTTTGTGGATCTGGAGAAAGCATTTGATAAGGTTATAAGGAAGAAAATGTGGGAACTGTTGCCGGGATATGGTGTGGATGGTCGATTGTTAAGGGCTGTGCAGTCACTCTACTATGACTGTAAAGCCTGTGTGCGGGTAGGGCATGACCTGTCACCCATGTTTAGCGTCCAAGCGGGCGTAAAACAGGGTTGTGTCATGTCTTCCTGGCTGTTCATACTGTATCTCGACAGCTGTTTACAGAAGCTGAAAGATAGCTGTTTGGGTGTGAAATTGGGTGACATAAAAGTTAATTGTCTGCTGTATGCTGATGATGCAGTGCTTATTGCACCATCAGAAGCAGAACTGCAGGCATAAGTCACGTGTATGAAAGAGGAATGTGAAATTAAAGGTCTCCGTTTGAATGCTAATAAAACTAAGGTTCTGGTATTTGAAAAGGACGAAGAGAGAACGAAATGTGAAATATGGGTAAATCAGGAATGTCTAGAACAGGTAAATGAAATTGTATACTTGGGGAGTGCTTTCAGCCGGGATGGAAGATGTGATTTAGATGTGGATAGGCGTGTCGCTGCCGGAAACAAAGTCAATGGTGCCCTGAATGCATTAATAAAAAGGCAAGGCGTGGTGAAGAGTGCACGCCTTGCAATACATAACGCAGTGTTGGTACCGACTTTGTTATATGGCAGCGAAACCTGGGTATGCCAGAAGAAGCATAAAAGCAAGTTGAATGCAGTGGAGATGCGATCTCTTCGTAAAATGTGTGGCGTTACCATAGCCGACCGAAAGCGAAACGAAGAGATTCGCAATATGGCAGGATTGAAAGATGACCTTATCACAAAAATTGATAGGGGCGTACTCCAATGGTTTGGACACGTTGAACGAATGAGTGAAGACCGAATGGTGAAGAAAATATATAGAGCGAAAGTAAATATTAAAAGGTGTCGAGGTAGACCGAGACTAACTTTCGAAGACCATGTGAGCAAATTGCTCGAAGAGGGGAGGGTCAAGAGTACTCGGATACCTAGACGTGCATGTATGAAGAAGTCAATGAACCTGAAAGAAGCGAAAGAGGTATGTAAGGATCGTGACACTTGGCGATCTGTTCTCTCTGGCTACCCCGTTAGGGATTGTGCGTGACGATAAGTAAGTAAGTAAGTAAGTAAAACAATATAACAATAAAAAAGCTTAAACCTATGTAAAACAATAATTGTAGTTAATGCTAGAAATATAATATTTATATAAATGTGAGCGGGGTTTTTCCATTCCCATCTCCTACTTTTTAAACAATAAAAATAGTAATCAAATACGATTATGTGTGAAAACTTCAATTCTTCAAGTTCTTCAAGTTCAATAATGTTAAAATAAATCCAATAAACATTAGCCAAATTACTTTTAAGGCGAGACAGCAATGAACACATTAATATACGCTTCCAACGTATTACGCTCCAAAAGTCTTTGCTATGTCGAGGTCGGTGCGGATCCGTTGACGAGATGTGTTCGAATCGCGGCGTGCAAAAATGCATCCATCCCGCATCCATACATACCGCCAGCCCTTACACCTCCCTTCCTCCCGTGCCTTGTAGAATAATTGCTTATTAATAAGAGTGAGGCGCTCATTTCCATAAAACCGGCTCGTCTCAACACCTATGTTTAGTACACCGGTATCGACACCGCGTCGCACGCGCGCCGCACGTATCAGTTGATCTCGAATCGCTCGCCGAGTAAGTCGAACAACTAAAGAACGTGGTCTAGGCTTATCGACGCCGCTTTCCTCTTCGCGACGCATGGCTCCTACACGCCTCACACTTACAACATCGCACTCGTCCAGCTCAACGCCGATCTTAGAGGCTAGCATTGTCACGACATGCAGGGAATTTTCGCCCTTAAGTTCTGCTACTCCAGATATTTCAATGTCATTGAGTAATAAATCTTGATCCCGCTCATTTAGGTGACACATGAGTTCAGTTAATTTATCTTACAATTTGAAGCCTGTTGTCTGAGGTTGTGGATCCATCGCACACTGTTCAAGATGTATAACCCTTTTTTCAATATCGCCGACTCTATTGTTTAGCTCAACTACATTAGAACTTATTTTTTATATTACTTCTCGAAATGATATTATCTCACGGGTGATAGTAGTTAACTGCTCGCGTATTATTTTATTTCACTTGCTAAGTTTATGTTATCATCACAGCTGTCTGTCTGTTTGTCTGTCGCTAGTGCCCGGTACTACTTCGCCGAGCTCAGTATCTGTGCCACCAGAGCTAAGCGAGCTAGGCGTGGCGCTCACACCTGCTTCACTTGAACTCCTCGTCTTACATCCGCGACATTTCCATTTATTTAATTTATGGGCATCGTTTTTAAAATTAACGCATTGCCGATGGAACATATTCAAACAATTAGAGCACTTTACACCGTCCATTGTGGAGATGAATCTTCCACAGGAACCACATTTATTCGCCATTCTTATCTATATTTATCGGGCAGTGTAAACAGTTCTAAATATTGCTAAGAGATGTCACTGTTACTAGTTTAATTTAAAAGCTTGTTTATAAGATTTAACTTATGTTAATTTTATTCATTTATTTATAATACGCACTTCCTATTATATGTAATATAGGTTGAAGAAATTATATTAAGTTGTACTCACTATTCAGAAGCAATCCAAGGACTATTAGCTGATCTTACAATCAACTGATACGCTGTCAGTTGTTTTACACTTATAAAAGTTATTTATACCACTATAACATTGAACCATACACTGATTCACGCCAAACTACTGAATTGTTTATAATATACGTATCCACTTAGTAAGAATAACTGTATTTAAATAAAAATTACTTTTAACATAAGAGACGAAGCAGTTGACAGCCGACCGTGCTACTCTTTTTTCTGATGCAAATACAGACATATTCTTCATTATCTGAGTATAAGAGTCGACTTCTGACATCTTTTATTTTAGGGAAGATTTGTCATGCCAACGGAAGTCTGGATAATTTACATTTGGCTTATATTTAAATGTTGATGATTCTAAAATTTCTTATAATCGCCTCATGCGCAAGCACTGTGAAACTCTGAAGCCTACCGACAAAGCTGCGTAATAAAAGTTAAAATTTGATATTCAGTACGCGACGATGCTTTTATAATATTACAAAGCCTCATCCTTCACCTACTAAGCTGACCCAGTCATTCTGCAGCCATTGTACTTTTTAGAATGGTTCTAAGATGTAGAGAAAAGTTACATTTAAATTGTATTGTTACGCTTATTTCATTGTAGACTTGCACATATTTTTTATTTTCACAGTGGTAGAGCCACGCGGCAGCTTTGCTGTTGCACGTATGGGCCGGCTCAAACCGGGGTGGTACCACGACCTCACAGAATACCGGCGTGAAGTGGAAGCTCTGCTTCCGCCTTTCGTCTGCTGAGTGCCGGTGGCCGGAGGCCCAAATCCCCCCCCCCCCCATCAACATGGTAGCGGAATTAAATAATGATAGACTACCCCAGGAGGGTACCAGCACCCCTGGAGAATCCCTCGCTGAGCATCTACCACCATGTTTCTCCACTTCTGAGCGTGGGTGCTCAGGCTGCCCCGCGTATTCTGGGGGGGGCAAAATTCCGCTCAAGACTACAACTGCTCGGGGCAAACGGAGCAACAAGACCAAGGCGACCCCTTTTTTTTGCGGATTGAAAATCATCTAATGACCCCTTTCGCTCTGGGTGGAGCGTAAGGGAGTGTCAGACTTTTACTGACTGAAAACAATCCGTGTTCTTTCAATGCCCTTACGTTCCGGAGCCGCGGTATCTCTTTCGAACAGCCCGCAGCCGCGGCAGGCGTCGGCCCTTGCAGGCCCCTTCACGCTGCTGACATCTCTTTGAGGCGCGCGTGGAACAAAACGCGCCGTCGACACGGCCTGTCGTCGTTAGACGGACGGACGGCGAGCTACCCATGGCTTGCCGTCCACAGGCCCGCGCCTACGGTGGCCGGGGGCCACGACGTAGCCCCCGACGCCCGGGACGTCTCCCGCGGCGGCCGGGGAGGAATGCTGCTGCTCTTTCCTTCTCCCGCTCCGCCACCTCCTCATGCTCCGCATGCATCATGCTTCGCGGAAGGTGGTGACGGCATCCCATTCCGTCTCACTCCGGACCATGGCTTCGACCAGGGCCAGACGCGAGAGGTCGCCGCCGCCTATCGCCGGTACGAGGACACGGCGGTGCTCTGCCCAAGCAGGGCACACCTCCACTGTGTGTTCCACCGTGTCCTCCGGTCCATCCTCGCAGTGGGAGCACCCGGGCGTTTTCTCCCGCCCGATTCGGCGCAGGAACCTCCCGAACACACCGTGTCCGGTGAGGACCTGCGTCAGGCGGAAGGTGAGGATGCCGTGGCGTCTCTCAAGCCACTCCTCAAAGAGGGGTCTAATCGCCGCTATAGTGGCGTGCCCAGCACGGGGTTGCAACAGTCGCTCTCCCCATGCCGCCATGAGATCGTGCCGGAAATCTGTCCGCTGCGCGACAACTTGCCGCGGCAGCGGGGTTTCCCCCCGGCATAGTGCCTCCGCACGCCATTCGTGCAGGCGTGCGAGGACTACCGCCTCCAGATCCCATGGCGGCAATCCGGCAAGGAGGCTCACCGCCTCGCGGGAGATCGTGCGGTAGCCGCGAACCATTTTCACGGCGACCACCCTTTGGGGCGCGTTCAGGTGGTGAACGGCAAGCCGCGCCAAACCACGCGCCCACACCGGGGCCCTGTAAAGGGCCATGGATCGCACGATCCCCGCGTAGAGCCTCCGGCAGGAGGCGTTTGGCCCCCCCAGGTTCAGCAGGAGCCTCCTGAAGGCAGCCCCGGTCCGTTCCAGTTTGTGAGCCAAAAGTCGGAAGTGCTCAACGAAGTTCCATCGGCCGTCAAGGACGAGTCCTAGGTACTTCAGCGTCGACTCGACGCCGTTGGATACCCCTCCTACCATCACTGAGTATCCGGGTAGTGGCCTGTTCCGAGGACATTGGAAGTGCATGGCCTCGGACTTGTGCAGAGCCACCTCGAGACCTAGTTGTCGAATCCTTTCAACGACTGTCGCAACCGTTAACCGTTAACCGGTAACGCAAACGGAGCAACAAGCCCAAGGCGACCCCTGCCACGCTGTCCATGAATTTCTGCAATATCAGGGGAATTCACCCTAACCTAAACGCCGTCTACTACCATCTCGAGACGGCGACGCCAGCTCTGCTCTTTCTGACCGAGACGCAGGTGTCCTCTACGGCTGATGTCTCGTATCTCTCCTACCCGGGGTACAAACTGGAACACTCCTTTGTGCCTCGGGCTGGAGTTTGCGTTTACGTAAGAGAGGACATCTGTTCTCGACGCCTCAGCAGACTTGAAGGTTCGGACCTGTCCATCCTTTGGCTACGCGTAGACAGCGACGACCATCCGCGCGTCTACGGGTGCCTCTATAGGTCCCATAGCGGTAATGCCGAAACAGACCGACTCTTCGACCACGTCCAAATGGCTGCAGATTCGTTGCTACAACAGATCCCCTCCGCAGAGATCGTGATCCTCGGCGACTTTAACGCCCATCACGCCGAATGGCTTGGTTCACGTTTAACCGATCATGCGGGGAGATCTGTTCATGATTTTGCCTTGGCATATGGTCTGACACAACTGGTTACTTCGCCTACGCGGATTCCAGATGTGGAGGATCATGCACCTTCCCTGTTGGACCTTCTGCTGACCTCTCACCCGGACGGATATCAGATTTCCGTCGACGCCCCTTTAGGCTCCTCGGACCATTATCTGGTCCGGAGTGTGATGCTACTCACGCTGAAATCGCGGTTGCATTCTGCAGGCTGCCGCAGTGTTTGGCACTATAGGTCCGCCGATTGGGATGGGATGCGGTCTTTCTTTGCATCCTACCCTTGGGGGCGGGTTTGCTTCTCGCCGGACGATCCCAACGTTGTTGCGGATTCTGTGACTGATGTGGTACTTCAGGGTATGGAACTTTTTATTCCTTCCTCTGTATTGCCTATTGGAGGCAAATCTCAGTCATGGTTTGGTCGCTCCTGTAAAATAGCATCATGCTATAAGCAGGAGTGCTACCAAGCTTGGGCTGATGCATCAGCGTCCCGGGATCTAAACACCAAAGCTCTAAAAAAGAAGTATAATTCCGCCTCTAGGTCCTTCAAAGAGTCATTGCCAAGGCAAAGTCAGAGCACATAGGCAGAATTGGCGAGAAACTAGTTCGCCTTCCTTCTGGAACCCGTGCATTCTGGTCTCTCGCCAAGGCTGTCCAGGGGAATTTCTGTCAGCCATCTCTTCCATCTCTGCACAGGGAGGACAACTCACTGGCCCATACCGCAAAGGAGAAAGCCGATCTTCTTGGCAATTTCTTTGCGTATAACTCGACTCTCGATGACGAAGGGAGTACGCCGCCGACCATCCCGCGGTGTGAGTGCTCCATGCCGGAAGTGCACTTCACACAGCGCTCGGTTCGCAAAGCACTCCTCTCCCTGGACATCCACGAGTCGAGTGGGCCTGACAGAATCCCCCCAATTGTGCTGAGGACGTGTGCTCCAGAGTTGGCACCGGTTTTAACGCGTCTTTTCCGGTACTCCTACTCCCTAGGCGTAGTCCCAAAATCATGGAAGACGGCTTACGTCCACCCGATTCCTAAAAAAGGCGACCGCTCTGAGCCGTCCAACTACCGACCAATCGCCATCACCTCCTTGTTCTCCAAAGCAATGGAGTAAACTGCCAGCTCATGAGATACCTTGAAGATCACCAGCTGATTAGTGACCGCCAATATGGTTTTCGCCGTGGTCGGTCAGCTGGTGATCTTCTGGTCTACCTAACTCACAGATGGGCGGAGGCAGTAGAGTTCAAGGGGGAGGCATTGGCCGTTTGGCACAAAGCGCTTCTTTCGAAGCTCCCTTCCTATGGGCTTCCCGAGAAATTGTGCGATTGGATCACCAGCTTTCTTGCAGATCGGAGCATCAAGGTCGTTGTAGACGGTGCAAGCTCCGATTGCAAGCCTATTAATGCTGGTGTTCCACAGGGCTGCATGCTATCGCCAACGCTGTTTCTTTTGCATATCAATGATATGTTGCATACCCGTAACATTCATTGCTATGCAGATGACAGCACTGGTGATGTTCTTTACACCGGCCGAGCCAATATTTCTCGGGAAAACATCTCTGAGTGCCGGGACAAACTTGTGTCTGAAGTCGAGTCTCTGCTGGACAGAGTCTCGGATTGGGGACGACTAAATCAAGTCCAGTTTAACCCCCAGAAGACACAAGTTTGCGCGTTAACCGCTAAAAAGAACCCCTTTGTCGTATCCCCTCAGTTTCAAGGCACTCCTCTTGTTGCCTCGGCCATTATCGGAATCCTCGTCGTCGACATATCGAGTGACGTGCAGTTTCGTGGTCACTTGGAAGGGAAGGCCAAATTGGCCTCTAAAAAGCTTGGCGTGCTCAGCAGAGCGGGGCAGTATTACATGCCGGCACATCGCCTGCAACTTTACAAGGCGCAGGTTCGGCCGCACATGAAATACTGTTCCCATCTCTGGGCTGAGGCTCCCAGTACTAGCTCCTTCCACTTGACCGCATCCAGCGCAGAGCGGCTCGAATCGTCGACGACCGAGTGCTTTCCGATCGGCTCGATTCACTGGCGCTGCGAGGAGATGTTGCATCTCTTTGCGTATTTTATCGCATCTATCACGGGGAATGCTCTGAGGAATTGTTCGGATTAATCCCAGCCGCCAAATTTTGTGAACGCACTACACGGCAAACGTCCCGATACCATCCACACCATCTGGATGCTTGGCGGTCCACCACTGTACGTTTCACAAGGAGTTTTCTTCCACGTACAACCTCTCTCTGGAATAGTTTACCACCGGCGATTTTTCTGGACCGATACGACCTGAGGACCTTCAAGAAAAGAGCTTACTCCTTTTGAAAGGGCCGGCAACGCACCCGCAATTCTCCTGGTGTTGCGGTTGATCATGGGCGGCGGTAGTCACTTAACATCAGGTGAGCCGCATGCTCGTTTGCCCCTTCTTCTATTAAAAAAAACATATTGGTTATTTACTACTTCCCACTGTTTTTCTCATTTTTATGACAGTAGTTGTCATTAATTTGGATAATTATATGGTGATAATTATGTGATGAAATAATATTGTCGCTACATTGATCAACATTAAAAGTATTAAAAGTTAAAACAAAAAATTAACTACATGGAATTAATAGAATGGGCTGACCTTATTCAAATCATAGCTAACCGCTAGCTCATTAATTTAGAATAGAGTGTGTGGCTAGAGTCAGCAGAAATGTTATTCATTAGATGCTGCTCTCACACATATGTCTGGATTCTATTTAATTAATATTAATTGAATTATTATAGAAGTTTTGTACTAATAAAAAAAAGGATAATCATTTTGACATTATTAATTTTGATTACGAAAACGGGTGGCAAATAAATTTACGATCTATTTAATAAATTATGGTTATTATCTTTTATCTAATATAGTTAGTGAACTCATATGTTACCTGATGTTCATGTAATTTTAAAATGTAGAATGCAGAACTCTCTTTCAACATAATTCAGTAGTTAATGTGATCTCGCTCAACGGTAAACATAATATATACTTGTACTCGTATTAGCCTATGTTCTTAAGCCAACTCTTCTTGGAATTTCATTTATTTATTTATTTTATTTTATTAAGAAAACCAACAGCTTTACAAATTATATATCTTAAAACTATGTTTTATCTAGTAATGCCAAAAACATTTTTCCCTTAAATTAACAAAGGGCACTGTAACAATCAAACTTTGTTAGTGCTAAAGTTAACTCCATAAATATACCAATGAACTCAAGGATGCCATCCAGTTAAACCTATCAATTTATAAATAATTAAGTGAATACTCTAAACTATATGTATACATGTTTCCGAAAGTAATATATAAATAAATACCACCCACTATAGACATACAGAGATATAATGACACAAGATAATGATAAAAAATAAAAGAAAAGTTTGTAGTACAACTTTTGTTTGTAACTTTTGTTGAGCTTAAAATTTATGAGTTTTTGATGATATCTGTCACCTTCTTTTTAAATATTAACTTACATGAGCGAAATAAGTCAACCTGGCTAAACTTTGCATTGTATGTTCGGGATAACCTAACCATGACTGTTTAAATCTGTAGTTAGTGCGACGTTGAGGCACATTTAATAGCGGAGTGTGACGTGTTCGACGCCTAAGAGCGCAGAATGCTACTTTATGTAACAGATCTGAGCAGTCTACTCTGTCCCGAACAATATCAAATAGGAAGCAAACATCTAGTAAGTCCCGTCTTTCTTCCAAAGTTAATAGACTATTTTCGTGACAGTTTCGGGTATATGATTCGTGCGACCGACGACGCCGGTACGAGATGTATCTTAAAAAGATTTTTTGTATCCGCTGGAGACGATCTTTATAGACCTTGTATTGAGGGGACCAAATCTGACTAGCGTACTCTAGCAAACTACGTACATATGTACAGTATACAACCTTCAATGAGCCAACATCCTTGTTGTATGGCTACGTAAGTGGTGGCAGATTGTTCCAACACTTTGTTGCATTGTATTTAAAACTACCTGTAAATTCAGTTGAGCGGCTAAAAGGATATACTAATTTTTGTTCAAGTGATCTGAGATAATGTGTATTATTGTGATCTTTGGCTCAATCAAGCTTATTGTACAGATATAATAGTTCTTTGTTTTTTACAATACCGAAAAAAAGTGTAGTAGTCTCCGGAGGTCCATTTTTAATATATTGGCTTTATTATAAAACGGTGTTACATGTGTACGTGGTGGTATGTTAAAGCTAAAACGCGCGCGGGCGTTTTGCACCCATTGTATAATTTGTTTGGTACGAGCTAGAAGGCGCGGGTCCTATGAGAGAATCAGCATAGTTGAATTTTGATAAAACAAGAGACTCGCATCAATTAACACGCAGAGTCAGGTTTAGGTAATTCAATAAAGTACTTTTAGCCTAAAAAATCAATTACGTCAATGTCAAAAATGTGCTTCTCAAATTGCAGTTGCTCGTTTATCACTACACCAAGATATCGCTTCAGGGAATATCTCTATTGTTTCCTTATTTATGACAACAGCGGGACATTTCGATATAATCTTCCGTACCTGTGTTGGCGTTTCCAGTATCATGTATTTTATTTTTTTGGATTCAGAACTAGTATGTTACGCTCAGACCACAGAGATATGCGATTCAAGTCGGCGTTAAGCTTCGCCAAAGTGATCTGTATCGCAAGGCTTAAAAGAAATATATACCTGTAAGTCGTTTGCATATATGTGGAACTTACAACGCTCTATATTATTTACAATATCCGCGCTGTAAAGTATAAAAAGCAGTGGTCCTAAGATAGAACCCTGCGGAGTGATTCTGGTGTTATCGTTTCTTGTTAATACGACTTGCTGGGAACGGTTTTTAAAATAGTTGCTAAAGCACTTAATAGCATTTCTACTTACACCATAGTATGATAACTTAGAAAGTAGTAAGGAAACATTAATGGTATCAAATTCCCGTGAGAAATCCAGCAAAGTCAAAATAGTACCCTCTCCGTTGACTTGTGCTGTCAGTATGTCGTCTACGACCTGAATTAAGGCGGTTGTAGTACTGCGCTGTTTTCTGAAACCCGATTGCATCCTGGGTAGTATATTATTAGTCTCAAGATATTGAGTTAATTGCTTACATGCTATTTTCTCTATAATTTTAGATAAGCACGGTAAGATGCTGATGGGTCGAAGGTCAGACATACAAACAGGATTACTAGCTTTTGATATAGGTTTAACAAGGGCTTGCTGCTATACAGTAGGATAGGTGTTTGTTACAAAAGATTTATTGATTATTGAAGTTATTATCTCAAGACAATCTGGAAGTAACTACCTTACCATGTCTTGTGATATCCCATCGCAACCAATTGCGTTAGTATGTAATGACCTTAAAATAGTTGCAACCTCAGATTCTGAGATTTCTTGAAATTGAAACGAAACATCAGAAAAACGATGAAATTCAAAGTAAGTGAGGAGAGACATAGCTACATTACTTTCTCCGGAGATATTTAGAAAATGATCGTTCACAGCATTTGGATCATTGAAATGAGCTGGCAGAGAATTATCTTTGTTTCTTTATTTGTACATGTTGCTTAATATGCTTCCACATGACTTTTGGTTGATTCATTTTTGAGTTAACGAGAAATTGAAAGTACGCCTTTTTTTCTGACTCAAGGGCACTTTTAACTATTGATTTTAGCTCCTTATAATACTTCTTGCGTAAGTCGAGATTTGTCTTACGAGCCCTAACCTGTGCTTCATCACGCGTCTTCATCATACACTTTGTGTTATATGTTATCCAACGATAATGTTTGTTTTTTATGTAAGCGGTCTTCATTGGTGCATTTTTATCAAAAATTTTTATTACAGTTTTGTTAAAGATACTCACTATATCATTGACATCATTTAATAACATGAAGCTATGCCAGTCTATATGGTTAAGGTCATCTTTGAGAATTTCTTCATCGAAAGTTCTCAATGGTCTGTCCGTAACCCATCTAGGCTTTAACCGGTCTTTTGGAATGTTAAATTCACACAGAATTACGGCATAACTACTTAAATCACTAATATAGTCTACTTTTATATATGATACCGGTGCGTCAGTACACACAACATCTAAGAGAGTCTGACTACTTTCGGTAAAATGCGTTGGTACTTTAACATATTGTGTAAGATCACAACAGTTCAGAAAGTCATAGAACATCTTAGTACTTGCGCTATGTCTATTTAGGAGGTCAATATTAAAATCCCCAATAAAAACAGTATAATCGTACCCTGCGAAGGACCGTAACGGCTCACTCAACGCTTCCAAGAATAACTGTACGCTAAGCCACGGGAGACGATAAGCAGTGCCTATGATAAGTGATTTACCACAAATTTTAATACCTATCCACATTTTCTCCACCATAGGGCAAACAGGATGCTCAATAATTCGCATAGTTAAGCCCTGCCTCAAATAACCCCCCCCCCCCCCTCCGCGTGCACGGACTTCGGCAGGTCGGGGAATGTGTCGCAGTCGGTAAACTGGGACTGATGGCGCACGGCCTTCCTCACCCTCCCAAAGCCATGTTTCATTGATGGCCATTATGACAACTGAATGACGCGCCATGGCAACCAAGAATTCATCGTGTTTGGTGCCAAGAGATCCATGATTTAGTACACCAATTTTTAATTTATTTAACTTAATAATTTTTGCTAAAATTATATGTTTTTGCAACGATATAGATAATAATTAAATATAATAAGTGGAAAAAACTTGATTATGATTCCATACAATAACGGTTAAAATTACAACTTTAACAGGTACATGAATACTTAAAACGAATAACGTAATAACTATAGATAAAAAACGGACATGGATGATAACGAACGAGACTACGTTATTACTCGAAACGCTGCAGCACGGGTCTGGACTAACAAAAGAACTAGGAAATAACTTAAATTTATCGAAAACAATAAAACAATAAAATAACACTAATGTATCTAAAACAATAAAATAATAAAATAACTTAAATTTATTTAAAACAATATAACAATAAAAAAGCTTAAACCTATGTAAAACAATAATTGTAGTTAATGCTAAAAATATAATATTTATATAAATGTGAGCGGGTTTTTTCCATTCCCATCTCCTACTTTTTAAACAATAAAAATAGTAATCAAATACGACTATGTGTGAAAACTTTAGTTCAATAATGTTTAAATAAATCCAATAAACATTAGCCAAATTACTTTTAAGGCGAGACAGCAATGAATACATTAATATACGCTTCCAACGTATTACGCTCTAAAAGTCTTTGCTATGTCAAGGTCGGTGCGGATCCGTTGACGAGATGTGTTCGAATCGCGGCGTGCAAAAATGCATCCATCCCGCATCCATACATACCGCCAGCCCTTACACCTCCCTTCCTCCCGTGCCTTGTAGAATAATTGCTTATTAATAAGAGTGAGGCGCTCATTTCTTTAAAACCGGCTCGTCTCAACACCTATGTTTAGTACACCGGTATCGACACCGCGTCGCACGCGCGCCGCACGTATCAGTTGATCTCGAATCGCTCGCCGAGTAAGTCGAACAACTAAAGAACGTGGTCTAGGCTAATCGACGCCGCTTTCCTCTTCGCGACGCATGGCTCCTACACGCCTCACACTTACAACATCGCACTCGTCCAGCTCAACGCCGATCTTAGAGGCTAGCATTGTCACGACATGCAGGGAATTTTCGCCCTTAAGTTCTGCTACTCCAGATATTTCAATGTCATTGAGTAATAAATCTTGATCCCGCTCATTTAGGTGACACATGAGTTCAGTTAATTTATCTTACAATTTGAAGCCTGTTGTCTGAGGTTGTGGATCCATCGCACACTGTTCAAGATGTATAACCCTTTTTTCAATATCGCCGACTCTATTGTTTAGCTCAACTACATTAGAACTTATTTTTTATATTACTTCTCGAAATGATATTATCTCACGGGCGATAGTAGTTAACTGCTCGCGTATTATTTTATTTCACTTGCTAAGTTTATGTTATCATCACAGTTGTCTGTCTGTTTGTCTGTCGCTAGTGCCCGGTACTACTTCGCCGAGCTCAGTATCTGTGCCACCAGAGCTAAGCGAGCTAGGCGTGGCGCTCACACCTGCTTCACTTGAACTCCTCGTCTTACATCCGCGACATTTCCATTTATTTAATTTACGGGCATCGTTTTTAAAATTAACGCATTGCCGATGGAACATATTCAAACAATTAGAGCACTTTACACCGTCCATTGTGGAGATGAATCTTCCACAGGAACCACATTTATTCGCCATTCTTATCTATACTTATCGGGCAGTGTAAACAGTTCTAAATATCGCTAAGAGATGTCACTGTTACTAGTTTAATTTAAAAGCTTGTTTATAAGATTTAACTTATGTTAATTTTATTCATTTATTTATAATACGCACTTCCTATTATATGTAATATAGGTTGAAGAAATTATATTAAGTTGTACTCACTATTCAGAAGCAATCCAAGGACTATTAGCTGATCTTACAATCAACTGATACGCTGTCAGTTGTTTTACACTTATAAAAGTTATTTATACCACTATAACATTGAACCATACACTGATTCACGCCAAACTACTGAATTGTTTATAATATACGTATCCACTTAGTAAGAATAACTGTATTTAAATAAAAATTACTTTTAACATAAGAGACGAAGCGGTTGACAGCCGACCGTGCTACTCTTTTTTCTGATGCAAATACAGACATATGATGCGCGATGATATCAAATTGTCTTTCAGCAATCTTGACTGTAACTTTGCCACTATAACTCTGGGTCTGCCTTGGATTTTTGTTTTTGGTGTTACTCTGTTTACATGAATAATATCGTTGTGCTCCAACGGGACTCCAAATTGGTTCCCCAAGGCTATGATTTAATTCGATAGGAAGGAATTCAAAAGACGCTCCATTTGTTCTTTGTAGTTGATATCTGTTCTAAGCACAGTGTTCTGCTTTTTCAATTCAATAATTTCACGGCGCATTTCCTCAACATTTTTGTTTGTGCTGGATAGTGTCTGTATACTTTTTTTTACGGTGTCATGCTCATCCGATATAAATTGTGTCGATTCCTTAAGAGATGTCATCTCCATTTCCAGAGTAGCTTGTTTTTTATGTAAATCATGAATATTTGTGTTTATCTTGCGGTAATCCTCTCGAATGCAGTTAATATCTGATTTCATCCCCATAATGGTATCATTGAGTTTTGATATATCTTGTTTCATGACGGTGTTTATGCTGTCATTGATTTGCGATATTTTTTCATCAAAGTCAATTTTTTTTGTTTGGATAATATGGACTCTGTAAATACCCTAAAAGCATCCGAAACATCCTCATCGTACTTACACTTACGAAGCGTTACTCTCATTTCTTGTAGATCTGGATCACTATCGTAGCGTTTATTTGGTGAGCGATACATAGCTCTGTAGTCTAAGCTCGTTACTACTCTGCGCAAATGGGCACGATAACACGTTATGCATAAGTAGGATGCGTAATGCGGTGGCACAGGTGTATGAATAAGACAACTCACTGGTTATGAGGCGGGATTAGGCAGGAAGTCTTGCGTACACTGAATACAATCTTGTTTTAGAGAAGTTAAGGTTTATATTTGAGTGATAAGCGTTACGAAAAAAATATATTAAATGGTTATTACAGTTTGTTCGCGTTCGACTGACACGGACAGCTGCGACCGAATGTTCGTCAGTAAATCCTATTCTAGTGATTAAAAAAATCTGTAAATATTTAGTTATTATTATCAAATACTGATATTAAATTCTCAGAGTTATTTATTTTATTTTATTCATATTAAATAATTTGTTCTTGAACTTGACAAATTATTTCCAATCACCGGTATTTTTGATTGAGTTATTAAATTCTTTGCCGCTTCGATTTATTTGTAACATTATATATCCAATAGTACTTTAATAATACTTTAATATTTTTAATTGTAAAAATATGTTTTCTCTTCGACACAGAATAACGTTTTTATATTATTATAAAATAATATAATAATTATAATTATCACCACAAAGTTTGAGTTAAATAAGTATTTATCGTTACTTTTATTTATGTTTAAAAAATCTGATGTTTGTGTTTTTATATAAATTTATTGCAACAATGGTAACTAAATAAATTATGGTTATTATGAGAAATATTTTATTTATTTATTTATTTAATATTACATCCTTAAAACAAAAAGAATAAAAAGGGCGAACTTAATTCCTTGAGGCATGCTCTACCAGTACACGTATGGAGTGGTGAGAATGTGACGTGCTACACTCACCGTACGAAACACAGCAAATGTTCTGTAAGACCACGAAAGATTCCGGGTTGGGCCGAACCATTCATGATACAGCTATAGTATAGCTTTAGGATGATTCTATCACATCCAGGGTTTTTGTTTAAATGATTATTAGATAATATTATATAAAATGATTTTAATAATATGTAACATTCGCCACAAGTAAAAAGAAAAACAATAATAAAATCATTATTCAATCAACGCTAGCAACATCAAGTTCAGCTGAGCTGGAAGTCCTATAATGACACTAACTATACCAATCGTTATTAAAACACCTAGCAGCACTTGTAGAAAACAATCCTAAAATTTCATAAGCCGATTAATTTGGCGCCTAACAATTTATCAATAATCTCTTCATGAAAGGAAAGGTATATTCATCGTAAAAGAATTATACATCTCTATACATCTATTCTTGTTTTTCATCCTAATTAACTCAACTAAACATAATCTCTTTACTTATTGGATAAGATTTCTTTCAAGTTAATTTATAAGTAGAAAATGCTTTTTAACTTGGCGGCGTATAATTTATTAATTATCTTTCCGTGATAGGCAAGGATATTTATCGTAAAAATCTTATCTTAAAAACCTAATGTTTTATCTTTCCTTTTCACAACAACTAACTGGCACGCCATATTTTATTTACGTACCTACGTTCTACGCAGCAGGGATGGGGTGGTGATGTGACCTCGCACTAGCAGAATACCAGCGTAAAATAGCAGCTTAATGCTGCTGTGCTTCGTATGGTGAGTGTATAGAACCGAAGACACTTTTTCCTAGAAACGAGGCATTACGTCTTAGACCTCAGGGATACATTACATTTGCATTTTGATTCATAATCGCGGATAGACGTAGACGTCTTAGCATTTAATGTGTCAGCATCCTCTTACCATTAGATGGACTGTGAGTTTGTTTGTCACCCTTATTCTATAGAATAACATGAAATAATACGTTTAAATTTTGTCATATCTAGTTTTTACAATGGATAAAAGTAAGAAACTTTTAATCATCATATCAAAATGATTGACCTTATCTAAATGCGGGTGCTGAGAGCTAATTTCGAATAATCTGTTACTGGAATGACAAGATAATTAAATATATAGACGTGAAATTGCTTTAAAACAAAGTACTATAAAATTTGTATTGCCTGAAAAATGAAGAAGAAAAGGCATTAGCAGAAAGTGATAAAAACTCTTTATACTTTTCAGAGCGGAACATAGCAGTGACCTAGATGGATTTGTAGGCTGAAAAGAAGTCTTACTTATATGTGATAAATATATCTTATTAACTACTATCTTTTAAATAAGTCACATTGACATGCTAGTTGGCATATTCTTTCCATAAGTTATGATGGAGAGGTAGATTCAGAAAGGCAAAAGTGTGTTTTAGTAAGACTAGGTATCCAAAAAAAAGTCAGTTTATATTATTTGAGTCTATAGCTTAGATAAGATAAACTAAAATGGTTTTCTCCCTTTGTTCACAAGACCTTTTTATTAGGTCGAGAATTGAAAGCGTGTGAAATGATCTGGAATTGATTTGGAAGTTAGTTGCAAGATTCTTTCAGTTTTAGTGGCTTTTGTGTCCCTTGCTGTATTTCACAGTTGGTAGAATTTCAACAAAACCAGAAAGAAATTTTAAAAAGTCATATATTATATTATATTATTTACTTCAGTTACGATTTTAGGTTTGCGACAAACTATTTATTTTTCTATAATGAGGAAAATATTGTATCTGATAATCAAAATCTTCGGATGGTTATGCTACCATTACCTATACAGCCTATTAAAGTCCACTACTGAACATAGGCCTCCTCCATAAATCCCCTTATAGGGAAGATGTATGTCGTGGTTGCCACGCTTGACAAGCGGGTAAGCAACCAATGTTTTTATTTATAGTCGTTATAGACGCTGCTGCCCATTTCCTGATATTTTTTGTCTCTGTCGCCTCTTACAACACCCACGGAATGATATGGGTTAGTGGATGTTCCTACACCACCAGACACGGTATAATAATTATGTATTCAGTACAAATAAACTCACCAATTACACTTTTTAACACGCTTATTAAGAAGCTATGTATGAATGTAATGGAATTTTGTTAATCGAGTTTTCACTTACCCTCGGACATCCAAATAATTGATAATATATTTGAAACTGACAACAATTACAATGCAATAATTTCGTGACTGACTTATTATTTTCGAGATATCACCACTGTTCATGATCAATGGAACGTTTTAGTTTTTTTGAACACTAATTTTATTTATTTACTTTATTCATGTGATTTCAGAAATGTCCCGAAGTGTTGTTGTTATAAAATTACTTTTATCTTAAGATTAAAATAATTGTTAGAAGTGGTTATGACTGACATTAATGCTCTGTCCTTTCCATTTTATATCTCTGAAAACATTTTCCAGAAGATTTGCGCACAATTTCGTTTATATGACATCTTATTGTGACAGTTTCAACAGAAGTTTAAGTATTATTGTGTGCTGACCTACTTACTACTCCATTTATAAGTGTCCGTGTTAAAGGTCATCATGATTCCTAGTAACCCTACATAACAATTCACCGGTGAGATTCTGAAAAGCGTGATAGACTGATAATCGTTCGTGATAGGCTTGTAATCGTTCTGGTAAATAACCGTAGAGCCTCAAGATAATGACTCCATGTAGAACTAGAAAATAGTACCTGTAAAGATCTCCAATACAATGGCAGGAATTGGAAGTGTGTTGCATTGGAAGTTTAATAGAAAAGAGTTGGCTCTTTTCTAAAAGGCTCCAAAGTCGGATTGTTCCGGAAAAACCGCCTGTACAGTCACATCTAAAATGTGGTTGTGCATGATAGAAAATATCTTCGCAAAACGCACGGTAGTGGACTGCCAACGATCGAGATGACTGAAATGTAATTTTGAGTTCTATCGTAGTGTACCACAGATAAATAATCACAACAAAAAACACAGACCACTCCTCGTGGTATATGCGAGGAAGATATATCATCGAAAATCTTTCTATCGGTTGTTGGTTCTTTGAGTTATATGGTCGGCCCATTGCCATTTCAGCTTTTTGATGTGTTAGGTAATGCAGGTTACTCTGGTTTTATTGCGGATATGTGCAGTTTTCTACGAATTTTGTCACGCAGTGAAACTCCAAGGATAAAAGTCATTTCAATTGCTCACTAAGCGACCTTAAGATTCCTCATTCGGTCAGCAGTAAAGAATCCAGTCACCGATCCATATGTCATCACTGTCAACACGAACTGGTTGTACATAATCACTTATGATTACCGTAAGTTTTTCTACAAAAGTGCAGTCAAAAGAAAAAAAAATGAGGCATTAATTTCCACCGCAATTTTTCGTGTTTACGGTAGTTTTATTGAAACAAACATACATTTTCGGAATATACAGAGCGGAATAATTGACACAAAATCAAATACATTTTGTTTTGACCTAAATTTTAAGCAACGAACCGAGACGAGTAAATATGTATTATTCAAATCTAAAAGGGGTTGCGAATTATGAGCCAAAAAGGACGTCAAAATTAATATCAGAAACGCAATAATTGCCCTGATTAATACGAGTAGAATATGTTACATAAAAGGTATTAAACTGTAAGCAACGAGCGTCCAATAATAAAAGAAAATACAAAGAAATGAGGGTAGAACTGTAATCGCTAACTCGTTCTAGCAGTGTGAAGTATAGCGCAGGTGACTAAGAGGGGTCAATCAGTCGATAATTCTACGAGTCTAGCTGTCAACATTACCTCCACACTAAGATTTCGCATAAGTAAAACAAGTTTCGTGGTGGTAGTTCTAGTGTTAGAAAGGAAGATCGTGTTACTGAGAGGCTGCCCTGTGTTACATTGAGATGGTTAGGGTTGCTGTTGTTTTGCATAATTTGGTGTTATCATGTAATTATGTCCTTCACGTTACCATGTGATTATGTCCTTCACCAGTGTGTGATTGTGACGGGGTCATACTACGATTGGTGAAGCTGTATTTTCTCTATACTGAATGTATAGTGCAGTACGCTTTCTTATTCCTCATAATGCTTAATTGCGTAAGCAAGAGAGCAAGTTGAACACTTTTTGTATTTTTAGCAATTGACCTCGAGAATAATATCTAATAGGAAAGAAAGTTTTATACCGAGTAATATTCCTTTATTTTAAATAATTTTGAGATTAATTTCTAACATCAGAAGTGGAATGAAGTCCCTGTTATTAACCGCATTAACCTTTAAATAGTGTGAGGTTTACTACGTTGGTGAGACACTTGTTTGTTTTAATATTAAATGTCGTAATGAAATTTGCTGTCCTATTTACGACGTTGACGTACCATTAAAGTGTAGAGTATAAGTTTAAAGTGAAATGTTTTAAGCCGAAAGTTAAACCTCTTTGTTCAATTTATATTAAAGTACTTTTATTATTCCTCGGATCTTTACACTCACAATATGAAACACAGCTTTGTCCTTCCCCAGTGCAGCAGCCTCTTCCTCCGCGTGTTCCCTCTCTCGCTTTAATAATGCCACCACGCTCCTTGTCGTCACCCCATCTAATGTATGGAGGGGGGGGGGGCAAATATGTTAACAAATGTCGAAAGAAATGTTTTAGGCATTCTTTTGTTTTTGTATTTAGTGGATATCTAACATGCTCGAGTTTTGTATAATTTTATAGTTCATGCGAAATTTAATTTATGTTTACTTTAACGTTCTATGAAATGAAAAAAATTAAGTACTTTTTTGTATTCTAATGTATTGATTAGTGTTACAGTTTACTTCCAACATTATGTAGTCGACAAAATTGGGGTTTATGTCGAGAGGTGCGGCCGCGCCTTGGAGACAGCAAGCGTCTGCTCTAGTAGACGCTAACCCGCATCGGCAAGCAAACCAACTCTCATCGACTGTGATTTTGTATTCGTTAACAAATCGTCGAAATCTACTAAGAAACTGAACTCCAATATGTATGTTAAGGTCTTGTGCTTGCTGCCACGCCGTCTGCAAGTAAGATACTAAATCACATACATGTATGTAATTTCGTGTCTCACTGTTTATTTAGAAGAAATATCCATCACACTACTATTTTCCCTTATTGCGGAGGTAGCTTAGCATACATAAATTGCACAAGGACAAACATCCAGACCTCGAACAATAGTATGTATACCATACAGTAGTACGTTCTTCAGTTTGTTAATTTAATTTAATCTTCTTTACGATTTCTTTCACTTTAAAAAGTGACGATATTGAGTCTAAACCCTTACGCACTGAGGCAGCCTGACGTACTCTTTCCTACACGCAAAAATGAAAAGATTCACTGATCCAGAAGAGGCAAACGTGTATGTCTACATATGATAAGTAGTACTTCTAAGTTTTAAACGTGGTAGAGCCACGCTGCAGCTATATTATGGTTGTAGCACGAATGGGTTGGCTCAACCGGGGAAAGACCACGCTCTCGCAGAATGCCAGCATAAAATAGCAGCTTAATAATGCTGTGTTTCATATGTTGAGTGTATAAATCCGGAGACCCTTCTTTACTGGAAACAAGGCATTCCATCTAAGTCCTCAGGGGTGACAATGCATCTGCGTTTTGATTCGAGGATAAATTTGTAGATGTTTAAGAGCATCCACTTACCATCATATGGGCTGTGTGCTCGTTTGTCACCCTTATTCTATAAAAAAAGTAAAAGTAAATTATACAAAATATTTTATGTAAAAGTACGCTACCTTGCTATTTCACTACATTATCAAAGAACGTATAACCTAAAGAAGTATAATAGAAATAAAATATTTGGAAAATCCAAAAGTGCACACCTAAAACGCGTATATAATGGTTTAAATAATTAATTTATCTTTATTATAATTTACGGAAACAAGTATTTCGTTAAAAGCTACAAAAAACTGTTTCTGTTGAATTAACACGAAATTTTTTTGACTGCTTGATACCGGAGATTCGTATTTTGTTACCTAAAAAATTGTCAAACACTAATGAACGGGACGGTTTATAAAAGTGAAATTCAAAAGGGTCCCTAAGGATTCAAATCTAAAGCTAATGACAGAAATCAAAATGATAAGTTCAGTTTTTCTATTGATCACTTGTTCATATCCATACCGACCAACTGACGTCTAAGTGAAATTATTTTCAATTAACTATATTTTAATAATAATCGAAATAAATAATCTTCTAACTACAGCAGAAGTGTTGATTGAAATCTACACTTGCTATTGGTGCACTTTTTATTATAAAAGCGCAATATGAAGCTGGTAGAAGTGATTTAAGTTGAGTGGATCGCGATTTTTTGATTTGGTGAGTGAGCACTACATCTTCGTTTTGTGTTCGATGTGTGCAAAAGTAAAACTAATTTACACATTTTATCTATTTAAATTTTACTTATTTCTTTAACTCCTTATGTTGGGAGTTGTTTTGCAGCATCCATGGCCTTGAGAGAACGACTCTTTATGATAAATGTAGATTAAATTTTCGTAAATTTTCCTAACTATATGCCACTTCATAGAACGCTTCAAGCGTTTTATAAATTAGCTTACATTGTGAAGTGTAATATTTATAAGGCGTGCATAGCGTAGCCTTGATACGGCAATCTTACATCACATAATATACCTCATAAGAGGAAAATACTTCGAAATATTATTTTATAATATTTCGAAATATTTTCATATTACTGCTACACATTAAAAACCCCAAACATTGTGAAATTTATCGATATATACTACATTTGACAGTTTATAATTTATCATTGAATGAGGTAAGCTCAATAAAGTTGTAAAATTTGGTAGAATATGTACTTATAAGTTCAAAATCAAATTCCAGATCCAAACCAAATAAAATAGGAACGCGAACCCGCATCCTAACGTCATATTGAAACGAATTCAACTCAAACGGAAATTTTATATCAAATATAAGCACAAATTATAAATCATTTTCATTGATTTGCTTAATCATATATTCGACTTATTTTCGAATTCAAATACATTTTTCAAAAACAAAAATTCTAATTATATTAAAACGTTTCAATATTTTAAATAGGTACCTACAACAAAGGTGCTATTGGTAATCAATAAAAAACTTAACATCAATATTGTTAACTATATATTTTTACTTATTATAATATTATTAACTGTCATTATCACTACAACTTATTAAATAAAAGCTACCGCTGGACGAAGGTTTCGTCCTTAGATTGTTAATTAATTATTTGGATTGGCAAGTGCATTTTCTCATTATTTTCTGTGTTTATCAGGTGAATCCTGCTGCCCATCTCTTGTATAAGGTTACCTCTGTTGCCACTTGCAGGATGATAAAACGTAGTTGATTCTCTTACATCGCCCCTACTCGGTATTATTAAAAAGATCTAAACAATATTTTACATCTTCGATGATTATATATGAGAAGGAATAATCCACTTTCTTTCTCCTTTTCTTTTATGCGAAAACCTTCCACCTACGCGATACACCCTGGATATTAATTCATCTACGAGAGGTTAACTATCGTTTAATAATCTAATATTGTAAAAACGTTGGTTTAGTAGTTGTATTGGCGCGACTACTGATCATGAGGTCCTGGGTTCGAATCCCGGGTCGGGCGAAAAAATTAATTATTGAGTTTTTCCGTCAAAACTTCTCAATAGCTGCCCGGAGTCCGGAAGTTGACGGTATCTCACCTCCGTACTTTGGAAGGCACATAAAGCCGTTATTCCTGTTCCTGATCTCTCTCCGGTAGTGTCGGTTTACGTCTCATCGGAATATGAGAGTGATGGAGTAGAGAGTGCACCTGTGCTTGCGCATACACTCGGGTAGTAAGAACCGGTCCTGCGCCGTTGGCTAGTCTTTGTTGAGGCTGGCCGCAGTGATCGCAATTCGGTCTGGAGGACATTATTATTATTTGTGACTGCTGATCATGAGGTCCTGGGTTCGAATCCCTGGTCGGGCCAAAAAAGTTTTTCTGTCAAGAAATTCTCAGTAGCTGCCTGGAGTCAGGAAGTTGGCGTTGTCTCATTCCCGTGCCTCGGAAAGCTCGTGAAGCCGTTGGTATTGCGCCTGATCTCTCTCCCGGATGTCTCGGTTTACCGTCCCATTGGATAACGAGAGTGAGGGAATAGAGAGTGCACCTGTGCTTGCGCATACACTTGGGCTCTAAAATCGTGTCCTGCTCCGATGGATAGCCTCCGTTCAGGCAGGCCACCGTAGTCGAAATTCGGTCTGGAGGACATTATTATTATTGTGAGGTGTATAATATATAGTTTTCTCATCTGGTTGGCTTCTATAAATATATAATTATAAATCAAAACGAAAAGATAAATATACATAAATATATATAAAATAAAATAAAAACACAAAAAATACATAAATAAATAAAGATCCAGCCAGATGGAAGCACTCGGTAGGGTAGACCCTACCTAGAGACGGCCGAGGGTTAGGAGGAAAGGGAAAGAAACCGGCGGACGATGCGAGCGGAATCGATGAGCACTGCCTTTTGAATTTGAGCCCGGAGCGGTCCGTCATGGAGTCCCAGTTGCCTCAGACACCCGAAAGGCTGACTGGGATTAGCCCATTCGCAGAGACGACTACAGGAATATATTCGGCTGGCAGACCACCCCACATGTTAGTCACTTCGTGAACCAGGTCCTGATATTTTGTTCGTTTATCTGTTTCGGCTTTCACGAGGTTCTCGTCATACGGAATGGTAATGTCGATCAAAAATATCCTTGACTGTGCCCGGTCCATCAGCACACTATCAGGCTTATTTGCAAGGATAGTCCTGTCTGTGATGGTGACCCGGTCCCAGTAGAGCCTGGCGGTGTCATTTTCGAGCACGGCTTCCGGCAAGTACGTGTAATACGGCAATTTTCGGTCCACGGGACCGTGTTTCAGAGCAAAATCCTGATGTAGAATTCTGGCTACTAAGTTATGTCGAAAGCGCCGAACAACCAGAGATGACATGCCTAAACAACTCACCTGGATGGCGACAAGCTCGACAGACGTCGACGGTGCCATCTTTTAGGATGTATCTCCGATAGTTGTTGATCTTAATAACCTGATACTGTATTGCGCAGACAAAACCCTCGGCGTAGCCAGTTGTGGGAGGTGACTGTATCTACGAAGGGCTCATGTAAAACCCTGTAGTACCTCCCGTGGAGCTCCTTCTCCTTCCATGCGGTTTCCCGGTCGGAAATCCTAAACACTGCTGGGTCTTGCCATTATTTGTTGGCTAAGGATAGAGGGGTAAGTCCTTTATCACAAAAATGACGTCCTTATAGAATGGATCGTCCGATCTCACTAGGAAGTAATTACGGAGGCTGCACATTTCGCGATTATGCATGCTGAGCGCGCTCAAAAAGCCACGCCTACCATGCTTTCGCGGCAAGTACAGCCTCATTACCGACGATCTAGGATGATGCATCCTATGGGACGTCATATTAGGGCGTTAAGTACAGTCTGAGTCCATATGAGTATGCCAAAGGTATACATGAGGACAGGCATGACGCAACCGTTTTATGCGTGTGTCTTATTCATACCATATAATAGGCTGTTGAGCACTTTGGTCAAGCGTGCATAAAACACGTCGCAAACTGACTTTTTCATACGAACCTCATCAATACCGATGTTTTGTGACATACCAAGGTATCGGTATGTTTCGGCCTCGGAAAGGGTTCTTAAGTTGACGGGCATAGATAAGTCCATGCCCTCACAGTTAGCAACCCTTCCCCTTTCAACATGGAGGACCGCACACTCATCCGTCCCCAGCTCCATTCCAATGGAATTGCTAAATTCACAAGTGATGTTTAGCAATTCCATAAGATGGGAGCGACTGGAGGCGAACAATTTGAGGTCATCCATATAGAAAAGGTGGGTCACTTTTGTCCCTCCTTTCCGTAGCTGAAATCCCCTCCCAGAGCCCTCCAGTAAGGTACTGAGAGGGTTCAGCGAGAGGCAGAACCAGATTGGACTCAAACAATCGCCCTGGAAGATACCCCTTCTTATACTTATGTGGTTCTTCGCAGCCATCCTCTGCTCGCCCAGATGAAAAAGGATCGTACTCCACTGCCCCATACACTGCTTGAGGAAGTCTCTAACTGTACAGTCTATCTGGTACAGCTCGAGGACTCTCTTTAGCCATGTATGGGGCACCACGTCGAATGCCTTTCTGTAGTCTATCCAGGCGGCGGAGAAGTTCCGACGGTTGCGTTTCACCACTTTGCCAATGACCGCGTCAATGAGGAGTGGTTCCTTGGTTCCACGACCACCGCCCTGACATCCATTTTGAGCGCGCGACATCACCTGATTTGAGTCCAGGTGACGAGTGATTCTGGTGCTCAAAATGGATGTTAGTGTCTTGTATATGGTCGGTAGACACGTGATAGGGCGGTATTTGCTCGGGTCTGTGGTACCCTGGTCTTTAGGAACCAAATGAATGATCCCAGTAGTGAATAGGCTTGGGAGCGACTTCTGGTTGAGAGCCTCTTGAAACTGTCGGGCAAGCACAGAGTGATACACCATGAACCCCTTCAGCCAGTAGTGATGCAGCCCGTCAAGCCCCGGACTTTTCCAGTTCGGGGCCCTACGGACCGTCTCAGCTACGTCATCCAGTGTTATGATGACGGGGTCCATGGGCGTAATACCCGCATCCTGACTCGCCACAACTTCCGTCCAAGGGCCCCCGCTGTGGTTTACGGGCTCTGACCACATGCCGCGCCAGAATGCTCCAGTGTCTGATTCGGTGCTGGGCCCGTTCCACTTACTATTGGTCGCTCCAACGATTCATAGAGCCTCTTCTGATCACTCTGGAAGAGACGACTCTGGTTGAGCCGTGTCGACCTCTCAGTATATCGCCGAATCCGCTTTCCCCAAGCAGCGATTCTCTGCTTCAGATCATCTATGCGCTCTGTCAGTTTTTGCGTTATATCCGGCTGGGACAAACTGACATTTGTCCCAGCAAACGCCATCCTGACGGTGCGCACAATTCTTGGTCTGTTATTGCCTGATCTGAAGCACATCAGTCTGCCGATGAAAGCTCTATACTTTGCGATACGTTCCTCAATTCTTCTTCTCCATGCTGGGATAGCGATACAATGGCCAGTAGCGCGTCCAGCCGTGGAAACCTTGGCGTCTATGATACTGCAGACTGCCAGCGCAGCGCCAAAAAGAATTGAGACCGTCTCGCAAAGGTCCCGGCTGGCTTCCAAATAGGTCACCAGCATTGGGTTCAAAGCCCGCACGACAGCCCGATTCCGCTTCCATAGGGCTATGCGGGGAAATCGCGTTCGATTTTCGAGAGGCGTACTGCGCGTTTCCACAATCGCCTCTTCCAATGTACTCCTCATATGCTCTAATTCCAGTTCCTGGGCGACTGTTCCATCATCGTTTGAATCAACCACAACTGGAGTATTCACGGCGGCATTCACGTTTGCGGGTTGCTCTGCAATTTGTGGCGCTGCATCCTCAGCGATGAGTGAGCAGCCTCACGTCGTAGTCGTTCGAGTTCGGCGACATCAAACATATTTGAGCGCAAGATATACCGAACCCGGTCTGCCAGGTTTTACTCTGAGACGGTTAAAGATGGCTCCAGCTCAGCAAAAAGACGATGCATCCTACCCGATACGCCAAACCTACAACTTCTCCCCCTTTTGCACTAAAATACGCCCGCAATGTGTTAGTATTCATTTCGGTTGTCCATCGCGTGCGGCGTACTCTACCACTGGTGGGTCCCGATTGCTGGGCCTGCGAAGACCCTGCCGACACCAAGTCAGCTGGTGGGGATGAATGATGCGAGGGGCTGATGGGTGGTCGTGCAGCACCTCTCGCTCGGCTGGTGGTTCGCATGAGGTCGCGTCCAGCGCCAGCTCCAGACGAGCCCTGGCGACCTCCAGGCAGCGGCCCTTTGCGCGTTTTTGCATATTCCATCATCCATAAAAGTGGACGTCATTTAACGGGAGACGCCCAGACCCATGCTCAAAAATGATCGCGCCAGGCTATACTGGGACCGGGCCACATCACATACCGGACTATTCATGCGAATAAGCCTGATATTGTGCTGATGGACTGGACACAGTCAAGGATATTTTTGGTCGACATTACCATTCCGTATGATGAGAACCTCGTGAAAGCCGGAACAGATAAACGAACAAAATATCTGGACCTAGATCACGAGGTGACCGACATGTGGGGTGGTCTGCCGACTGAAATTATTCCTGTAGTCGTCTCTGCGAATGGGCTAATCCCAGTCAGCATTTTGGGTCATCTGAGGCGACTGGGACTCCGTGACGGATCGCTCCGGGCTCAAATTCAAAAGGCAGTGCTCATCGATAACGCCCGCATCGTCCTCCGGTTTCTTTCCCTTTTCTCCTAACCCTTGGCCGTCTGGTCTACCTTGCCGAGTACTTCCATCTGGCTGGATCTTTATTTACTTATGTATTTTTTTGCCTGCGAGACAAATCATAATTACTCTCGAAAACAGCACGTAGACGCGGCTCAGAAGAGAAATCGGTCTGTAGTTCTTCAAGAGAGCGTTGTCACCTTTCTTAAAGAACTAGACCACCGCACTTCTGGTCCACACCTTCGGAGTAGTACCACCATGTAAGACGGAATTGAAGAGCTTCTGAAGGACTTTAAGTACCGGTGTTTCACCCGCTTTCAGAAGCTCCGCTGTAATTCTATCCTTGCCTGGGGCATTGCCGTTTTTAAAGGTGCTGGGGAGCCATTCTAATCTCGCTCAGACTGACGTCCGGGATATTATCGGAATAGTGTCGGATAAGACTTGCTCTTGGATTGTTAGTCACATATGCGTGTGGCTCCAACGATGATGTGTACAGCTGCCCATAGAACCTCTCAATCTCATGCCATACTCATTCTTCAGCTTTGACAGTTGGCTCTTTTTGACAGACAGTTCTCTGGCAAATACTTTGGAGCCCTGGTTCCACTCGATTGCTTCTTCAATACTGTTTAAAACTAGCATACATTAGTACAAATTTGTAGAATTTGTAGAAGGTACGTGGAAGATTCATGTTGCAGTTATATTTTGATTATAGCACGCACGAATCGGCTTGACCAGAGAAGGACCACGCTTTCATAGAATACCAGCGCAAGACATCAGTTGCAGCAGCGGTGCTGTGCCTTGTATGGTAAGGTATGGTAAGTGTAGAGAAGCATAGTTTACAGTGGTAGAATAGTGGTAGAGTGGCAGCCACGCGGCAGTTTTGCTGTTGCACGTATGGGCCGGCTCAAACCGGGGTGGTACCACGATCTCACAGAATACCAGCGTGAAGTGGAAGTTCTGCTTCCGCGTTTTGCCTGGTGAGTGCAGGTGGCCGGAGGCCCCCCCATCAACATGATAGCGGAATTAAATGATGACAGACTACCCCAGGAGGGTACAAGCACCCCTGGAGAATCGCTCGCTGAGCATTCACGACCATGTTTCTCCACTTCTGAGCGTGAGTGCTTAGGCTGCCCCGCGTATTCTGGGAGGGGGGAGGGGCAAAATTCCGCTCAAGGCTACAACTGCTCGGGGCAAACGGAGCAAGAAGACCAAGGCGACCCCTGCCACACTGTCCTTGAATTTCTACAATATCAGGGGACTTCACTCTAACCTAAACGCCGCCCACTACCATCTCAAGACGGCGAGGCCGGCTCTGCTCTTTCTAACCGAGACGCAGGTGTCCTCTCCGGCTGATGTCTCGTATCTCTCCTACCCGGGATACAAACTGGAACACTCCTGTGTGTCTCGGGCTGGAGTTAGCGTTTACGTCAGAGAGGACATCCGTTCTCGACGCCTCGGCATATTTGAGGGTTCGGACTTGTCCATCCTTTGGCTATGAGTAGACAGCGACGACCATCCACGCATCTACCGGTGCCTCTACAGGTCCCATAGCGGTAATGCCGAAACAGACCGACTCTTCAACCACGTCCGCAGAGGTCGTGATCCTCGGCGACTTTAACGCCCATCACGCCGAATGGCTTGGTTCACGTTTAACCGATCATGTGGGGAGATCTGTTCATGATTTTGCCTTGGCACATGGTCTGACACAATTGGTTACTTCGCCTACGCGGATTCCAGATGTGGAGGATCATAGACCTTCCCTGTTGGACCTTCTGCTGACCTCTCACCCGGACAGATATCAGATTTCCTTCGACGCCTCTTTAGGCTTCTCGGACCATTGTCTTGTCCGGAGTGTGGTGCCACTCACGCTGAAATCGCAGTTGCATTCTGCAGGCTGCCGCCGTGTTCGGCACTATAGGTCAGGCGATTGGGATGGGATGCGGTCTTTCCTTGCATCCTACCCTTGGGTGCGAGTTTGCTTCTCGCCGGACGATCCCAACGTTGTTGCGGATTCTGTCACTGATGTGGTACTTCAGGGTATGGAACTTTTTATTCCTCTCTCTGTATTGCCTATTGGAGGCAAATCTCAGCCATGGTTTGGTCGCTCCTGTAAAATAGCATCATGCTATAAGCAGGAGTACTACCAAACCTGGGCTGACGCATCAGCGTCCCGGTATGTAAACACCAGCGCTCTAAAAAAGAAGTATAATTCCGCCTCTAGGTCCTTCAAAAGAGTCATTGCCAAGGCAAAGTCAGAGTACATAGGCAGAATTGGCGAGAAACTAGTTCGCCTTCCTTCTGGAACCCGTGCATTCTCGTCTCTCGCCAAGGCTGTCCAGGGTAATTTCTGTCAGCCATCTCTTCCGTCTCTGCACAGGAAAGGCGACTCACTGGGCCATACCGCAAAGGAGAAAGCCGATCTTCTAGGCTCTTTCTCTGCGTCCAACTTGACTCTACATGACGGAGGGAGGGCGCCGCCGACCATCCCGCGGTGTGAGTGCTCCATGCCGGAAGAGCAGTTCACACAGTGCTCGGTTGGCAAAGAACTCCTCTCCCTGGACATCCACAAGTCTAGTGGGTCTGACGGAATCCCCCAATTGTGCTGAGGACGTATGTTCCAGAGTCGTCTTTTCCGGTACTCCTACTCCATAGGCGTAGTCCCAAAATCGTGGAAGACGGCTTTCGTCCACACGATACCTAAAAAGGCGACTGCTCAGACCCGTCCAACTACCGGCCTATCGCCATCACCTCCTTGTTCTCCAAAACAATGGAGTCCATTGTAAACTACCAACTCTTGAGGTACCTTAAGGATCACCAGCTGATTAGTGATCGCCAATACGGTTTTCGCCGTGGTTGATCAGCTGGTGATCTTCTGGTCTACCTAACTCATAGATGGGCGGAGTCCAAGGGGGAGGCATTGGCCATTAGTTTGGACATTGCGAAGGCCTTCGATCGGCTTTGGCACAGAGCGGTCCTTTCGAAGCACCCTTTCTATGGGCTTTTATGGGATCACCAGGTTCTTGCAGATCGGAGTATCAATGTTGTTGTAGACGGTGCAAGCTCCGATTACAAGCCTATTAATGCTGGTGTTCCACAAGGCTGCGTCCTATCGCCAACGCTGTTTCTTCTGCGTATCAATGATATGTTGCAAACCCGTAAAATTCATTGCTATGCAGATGACAGCACTGGTGATGCTCTTTACACCGGCCAAGCCAATATTTCTCGGGAAAACGTCTCCGAGTACCGGGACAAACTTGCGTCTGAAGTCGAGTCTTTGCTAAATACAGTCTCGAATTGGGGGCGACTAAATCTATTCCAGTTTAACACCCAGAAGACACAAGTTTGTGTGTTAGCCGCTAAAAAGAACCCCTTTGTCGTATCTCCTCAGTTTCAAGGCACTCCCCTTGTTGCGTCAGCCAGTATCGGAATTCCTGGCGTTGACATATCGATTGACGTGCAGTTTCGTGGTCACTTGGAAGGGAAGGCCAAATTGGCCTGTAAAAAGCTTGGCGTGCTCAGCAGAGCGGGACAGTATTTCATGGCGGCACACCGCCTGTAACTTCAAAAGGCGCAGGCTCGGGCGCACATGGAATACTGTTCCATCTCTGGGCTGGGGCTCCCCAATACCAGCTCCTTTCATCTGACCGCATCCAGCGCGGAGCGGCTCGAATCGTTGACAACCGAGTGCTTTCCGATCGGCTCGATTCACTGGCACTGCGAAGAGATGTTGTATCTATTTGCATTTTCTTTCGCATATACCATGGAAAGTGCTCTGAGGAATTGCTCGGATTAATCCCAGCCGCCAAATTTCGTGAACGCACTACGCGGCAAACGTCCCGATACCATCCACACCATCTGGATGCTTGGCGGTCCTCCACTGTACGTTTCAAAAGGAGTTTTCTTCCGCGTACAACTTCTCTGTGGAATAGTTTACCACTGGCGATTTTTCTGGACCGATACGACCTGGGGACCTTCAAGAAAAGAGCTTACTTCTTTCTAATGGGCCGGCAACGCACCTGAAATGCCCCTGCTGTTGCGGTTGATCATGTGCGGCGGTAGTCACTTAACATCTGGTGAGCCGCATGCTCGTTTGCCCCCTCTTCTATAAAAAAAGAAGCGGAGACCCTTTTTACTGGAAACGAGGCAGTCTATCTTACGCGATTTTGAACAGTCATGATATTAGTGAAAATTGCGTTTTGAATTGTAATCGGTTCCAAATGCATAGGCTGCACTAAAAGTATCGGGTATGGGTTATTCCCACTGTTCCTGTCATATTAAAATCTTTTTAATTGAAAACTCCTTGGTTTTAGTTATCGAATACCATTTATTTATTTAAAAAAAGATTCTCGGTCTTGTCATAACGTTTTGTCAAACTTGTTTAGTCGTTGAGGAAATGGAAATGACTCGAGAAAATTCAAGAGCGATGATTTATTATGACTTGCGAAGTGGTTTAACACAAAAAAACAGTGTATTGACCGGATGATTTCTACATTTGGTGATGAAGCCCTATCCAATACCACAATTTATCGCTGGTTTGCTGAATTTCAACGTGGACGTGTCAAGCTCAGTGATGATCCCCGTCAAGGTCGTCCAAAAACTGCAGTCACTCTAGAAAACGTTGATGCTGTGCGTAAGCTGATTGAGGAAGATCGACTTGTGACATACCGTGGCATTCAGGCAACTTTAGACATTGGATGAGTCAAATACAAATAATCTTGCATGAACAATTAAGCGTGAAAAAGTTGTTTTCGCGATGGATACCGCATTCGCTCTGTGAAGAGCAAAAAGCGGTTCGCGTTACTTGGTGCTTCGGAACTCTCGAAAGATTCCACGCAGGATCCCCAAATGCTGTATACAACATCGTATCAGATGACGAATCCTGGATATACGTGTACGAACCTGAAACAAAAAACCAGTCACGAGTTTGGGTGTTCGAAAATGAATTAAAGCCAACAAAAATTCTTCGTTCACGGAGTGTTGCAAAAAAAATGGTGGCCACGTTTGTCTCCAAAACCGGCCATGTTACGGCTATTCCTCTTGAGGGACAAAGAACGGTTCATACAGAATGGTATGCTAGCATTTGTTTGCCACAGATCGTTATACATACATAGCTACTTAAAAAGCGTGTTTTAATAACGACTAAAATTAAAAACTGCAGCTGCCTACCCATATACCCAGTGTTGCAACTTTGGCAAATATCCATCCTATGAAGTCATCTATGGGGGAAGCCTGTGTTCAGCGGTGGACTTTAATAGGCTGTACATAGATAACGGTAAGATAATTATTCAAAATTTAGATTTGAGAAAAATATTATATATCGTTTTGGAAAAAATTCAAAGCTTGTTGCAAACATAAAATTACAACTGAAAATGTATTTATTTATTGCAGGCCTTGTGATTGTAATAATACCAATTTAGTTTATAATATATAAGATGTTTTAGCATTTTTTGATCTTATTGAAATTCTAACAACTGTAGAATATAGCAAAGACGCAAAAGCCAATAAAAATAAGAACATCTACAACTAACTTTCAAATTAATTCCAGATCATTTTCAAGTCCCGTCCTAGTAAATAGGTCTTGTAAACTAAGGGAGCACGTTTTAGTTTATCCTGCCTAAGTCACAGACTCGAATAAAATATATTATTGAATTTTCTTTCAGAATCATACACATTTATAAATACAGTTTTGGCAAATCTAATGCTGGGATATTTACATCTATCAGTGATTAAACCTTAAAATGTAGATGCGTTGTAGCCCCTGAAGACTACGATTAAATTCCTCGTTTCTAGTAAAAAGGGTCTTCAGTTCTCTATACTCACAATACGAACCACAGCGGCGTTAAGCTGCTATTTTACGATGGCTTCTGTGAGGGAGTGGTCATTCCCCAACACATTAGTTTATTTCATATCTTTTATTCAGTACGTAAACACAAAATATCATGCCTGTCAGTAGGGGTAAATTTTTACAATAAAAATGACTTGCCTGTCATGAAGAGATAATTAATAAATTATACGGAGACAAGTTAAAAGGCATTATTTAATTAGAAAATAACTTAAGGTAACCTTATCTAAGCAAGGAAATATATTATGCTTAGTTGAGTTAGTTAGGGTGAAAAACAAACTTAATTGGCTTATGAAATTTTATATAGTTTTAATAATGATCAATATGGTTAGTATCTTCATAGGACTTCTAGCTCAGCTGAGCATGATATTGCCGGTGTTGATAGAATAATGATTTTATTATTGTTTGTCTTTTTACAAGTGGTGAATGTTACGTAAGGTCATGTTCTTTATTATTATCTCATAATCATTTCTAAAAAACTCTTAAAGTTACAGCCTATATACGTCCCACTGCTGAGCACCGGCCTTCCGCTTATTTCTGAGAGCGCTTTGCGCTGCCCCAATGTGTGTTGGCGAACTTCACACGTCTTCGAAAATTTTATTTTCCTTAACCTTAGGAAGGCAACAGGGGTGGTCCGTCACCCCACTACTCGAAAAAAGTTTAAATATTTTGTTAGTGTTGTTTTTGTTTCTTTCTAATGCTCGATCTATTCTCCAATTAGAGTGAATGCAATCAGTTACATACGTCAACGTGTCACAGTAAGTTGTTAGTTTTGTTATATTGACATTGGTGGAATGACTCGTCACCCCTGTTGCTTCTTATGTATGTTTAATTTATTTTGATACTGATATAAATGTTTGATTTCTGAGGTGAAAATGGCTTCGATTACGGATGAACAGTATCGAAACTATTTGCAAGTTTGTAACTTTGTATGTGGAGTCGATACTTTCATCAAAATAGTGCATACGTATAGTTCGGCTAGAAATACCAGACGTAGGCCGCTTCGATAATACTATGGCATGCTGGGTTAGGCTGGTGTCAATTCTATATTGTTTTATATTGACACTAAACATTAGAACACTCGTGCCAACATGTTCCAAAGCAGTTGTTTAAATAAATAAGGTTTACAATTGGCGCAACCGCACACGAGGGATCGTTGGGTACAAATTTGCCCCGAGAATTAGGAGTCACTTTATGGGATATTCGTAATATAACCCAGGACCCTCCTGAAGGTAAGTCCCGTGCAAAGTTACAGAAACAAGCAAGATGTGCACGGTGTCTAAGAAAACGGGCGAAAAAATTAAATACTTTTGGCAAAAAATATCTTCAGGCCGCTTTCTCTGAACATCACGAAGATATTTGCTTGATCTGCATATAATGAAGTAAAAAAATAATACCAAATTATCGGTGCTGTAATAAACACTATTTTCATATTCCTAATAACATTAGCGATTGATCTCATAATAAATAACTTTGGTTCTCACAAACATTGCAGTTAATTTGAATTTTAAAATATGGGATGATACGTTACCCCTGTTGCCATTTGTGTATGCAAAAAAATGTTGCCTGCCGAAGGTTATGTGGGCGAGTTAGTGAGTTAGAATGTGATAAAATTACACTTTTCAGATATTAATAATTTAAGAATTATAAAAGGATTACTAATTACCAAATAAGTATGTGTAGAAAATACTGATAAATATTTCATTCACATTTTATTAATAAGTGTAATCGAGGTGCGCATTTTTGGATTTTATTATTTCTTGAAAAATATTTTTTAATAAAACTGTAATATTTGTAAATATTTTAACTTGAATGCGACCTAATTCATCTCATTCTGTGGCAAAACTCCTTTAGCACAGTAAGTAGTAAGCGTTTTACAATGCTTTTTTTAAGTTATTTTCGGACTTAAAATAGCGATAAAAACGCTGAATTAAGTAATATCACCTTTTGGCATGCCCAAAATTTGTTAAAGATCAATCAAAAAACTAAATAAAAAAATTCAAACATAATTACTACACTACGTGTACAAAATCAGCTCATTTAAAAGATCTGCAAAACAATATAACTTATCAAATTGTCAACAGTTACACAAACGTAAATAGAAGTACAAGATCATTGAATTTCGTGTACGCTAATATACGAAGCCTGGGAAACTTGATGAACTTAAGTGTATCGTATCATCCTTGCAGAAATTTCACGTCGTCATATTGGTTGGGATGTGGATAAAATCTGAAAACGAAGCACAAAGACTCAAATTAACAAATTTCACCCATTACTATAACTTTAGATCCCATTCCAGAGGTGGCGGAGTCTTAATCTACGTACATAATAATTTAAAATATCGTTTTTTAGAAAGTAAATGTAAAGAAGATAATTACTATCTATGGATACACTTAAAAAAATTTCACTGGATATCGGAGCCATTTACAAACCGGAATGAACAAACCCTAGTTACTTCTTTGAGACATTTACACAAATAGTTCAGAGCCACAAACGCGCAATAATATTTGGTGATTTCAATTTTGATTTACTCAAAAAAGGACGCCTTGTTGAAGACTATAAAAATAATAAAAGAAAAAGGATTTAAAATATTAAATAAAATAAATGCAACGTATTGTACACGAGAAACATCTACCACTAGAACCATATTAAACCATATCAGCTCTAACCTAAAAGAACACGACTATCATATGGCAATAATAGAATCCGCATTATCAGATCATAAACAAATATATTTTGATGTAAAACAATACAAGCCCAAATCTACAAAAAAATTAATAAATATTAAGCTATAAATTACCAAAACCTCTACAGTGACATGATGAATATGAAATACACCAATGATCAATATATTACACTTGAAGAGTCTATACAAGTTGTTTTAAGAAGTAACAAAGTTATAAAAACCAAAATATTGAACCCTCCTCGAAAAGATTGGATAAATAAAGACGTACTAGAAAGAATTGATAGACGAAATGAGCTATGGAAGTGTTTTAAACGAAATCCGGGAAACTTAGAAATCGAAAAAAAATTTAAGAAGGAAAGAAATGAAACATTCGAGTTTATTCAAGCAACACAAATGAATATTACAACAAAGCTTTTGAAAATTGTATTGGTAAGTCTTCCAAAATGTGGCAACTCATAAATAACATATCAAACAACAAAACAAAACACAATTTTACACCCACTGAATTATTAATTGCTCAAGGCACTATTAACGACCCGCAAAACATCTGCGAAATGTTTAATGAATATTTAGCAAATATAGGTATTGTTATGGCAAAACAATTTCCATCTCAGTATCATAAGAAATATTTACATACAATGCAAAATAGAACAACTAAATTTATTAATAAACTTGACCAATTTGAATTAGCTACTGTTGAGGAAGTTAAAAAAACCATAGACTATCTGAAATTAAATAGTAGTACAGGTGTTGACGGGATCAGCTCTAAAAATATTAAATACATAAGAGACCCTATATCTGTTTGCTTAACAAAATGCATTAATAGATGTATCCAAGAAGGCCATTTCCCTGACTCATTTAAGCTTGCTAAAGTCACTCCAATCTATAAAACAGGTTCTAAGAATGAGCCAGGCAACTACAGGCCAATCTCAATACTTCCTACTATATCAAAAGTTTTTGAGAAAATTTTACATAAACGCCTTAGTGACTACTTAACCTTAAACAAACACCTCTCTGAGCATCAGTATGGCTTTAGATCTAAATCAAATACCCTTTCTGCATCAATCGATCTTATTACAAAACTCAAAACCAGTATAGATCAAAAAAATATAGCCCTTGGAATTTTTATTGATCTAAAAAACGCATTTGATACCGTAAGTCATGAAATTTTATTATGTAAGCTTTTTGCACTCGGTATAACTGGATTGTCCCTGAAAATGATAAAGTCATATCTCACAAACCGTTTTCAAGTAGTTAAAATAGATAAACATGTTAGCAGCCCTAAACCTGTTCAATACGGTGTTCCTCAAGGGTCAATTTTGGGACCTTTGTTGTTTCTAATATATATAAACGATATACAACATAGGTTTAAAGGGAAATATCACATTGTACGCGGATGATACTTGCCTATTTTATTTCGGACACAGCATCAATTTAATCGTAGAGGAGGCCCAGAAAGACCTTAACCTCTTGCAAGAATGGTTCTCATGCAATTTGTTAACTATTAATGTATCAAAAACTAACTATGTCATCTTTTCTACTAAAAAAAAGATACCAGACTTTTCGCCTCTCACTATAAATGGTGCACATATAAATAAAGCAAATAAGGAAAAATACCTAGGACTTATGTAAGATAACAGGTTGACGTGGAAGCCACACGTTCAGAAAGTAAATTCTAAATTGTCTTCTTTTTTAGGAAGTGTGCGAAATATAGTAGGATATCTCCCACTGAATGTTCTATATATTTTATATAATACATTTGTCAAACCACATATTGACTATTTAATCGAGGTATGGGGAACAGCACACAAAACAAATTTACGTAGACTGCAAACTACCCAAAACAAATTAATCAAGGTACTTTTTCATTATAAATGTTTGACACCATCCAATATTATATAAAAAGAAACCAAATTATTAAATATATCAATATAATACTTGCATATTAATACGTAAAATACTTAAAAACGATATTCATTCGCAAATATTGTTTAAAAAAATATAGATTTTCACAATCGTAACCTTAGACGTGCCCATGGTATATACATACAAAAAGTTAAAACAGTGTATGGTAAGAAAAAAATAATGTTTGACGGTGCAAAACTGTATAACGCTTTACCTAAAAATATAGAAAAATTCAAAAACGTTATCTTTATTCAAAACTTATTGAAATGCCATATAATGATTTCTTATATTTACGCGAACACTACACATTGAAATAATACTAGTTTTTACGGAATTTATTGCGTATATTTAACTTTTTAAATACCCGACGTTTCGAACGCTTTACAGCACTCATGGTCACGGGCGGGACTGAGATGTTCATCCTCTATAAATTCTAACAAAAAATCTTAACCCTATAAATTCTAAAATTCAGTTCACAATGGAGTTAGAGGCAAACAATTCCTTAGCTTTTCTAGATGTGTAAGTAATTCGGAATCCTGATAACACCTTGAGCCATACTGTATATAGAAAAAAGACCCATACAGATAGATATTTAAACGGTGATTCTCACCACCATCCTTCACAGTTAGCTACCGTGGGTAAATCTTTGTTTCAGAGAGCACGAGGGATCTGTGACAGTAAACACCTGGCTGCCGAGCTCCAACATGTCAAGCAAGTTTTGCATGACAACAAGCTTCGAGTCCCGCGTCTACGTCACAGTGAACGACTGAAGCCGGCCACAGTCGAGCGTGTACCTGCTGTACTGCCATATGTTGGAGGAGTCACTGACAAGATTGGCTACATCTTGAAGCGCGCTTCCATCAAAACATACTTCAAGCCGCTGAAGTAGATTGGTCAGTTTTTACCATCAGTCAAGTGTAATATCCCTCTGCAAGATGCAGGAGTGTACAAGCTTGATTGTGAATGTGGTCTCTCCTACATATGACAAACTAAATGATCAGGCCACAGTCGAGCATGTACCTGCTGTACTGCCATATGTTAGAGGAGTCACTGACAAGATTGGCTACATCATGAAGCGCGCTTCCATCAAAACATACTTCAAGCCGCTGAAGTAGATTGGTCAGTTTTTACCATCAGTCAAGTGTAATATCCCTCTGCAAGATTCAGGAGTGCGTTAAAGAACATATAGCTGATGTGAAGAATCGACGCTCCGGGAAGTCTGCAGTCTGTGAACACGTACAGGATCGCCACCGTCACTACATCAGATTTGATAGACCGCAAATCTCGCTAAAGAACACTGATTCCTTCCAAGAATGATTCGCGAGGCTATTGAAATCAAAAACATCCTAATTTCAATAGAGAAGATGGCTGGGTGCTACCATCTGCTTGGGATCCTATAATAAATAAAATTTAATCCCAACTTAAGCATACAACTGCAAGACTTCAAGATACCATAACTTCATACTGTATAGATCGCAACAAAAGTTAAATTTTAATATATGGTAACCGCGATTAACTATGACATATGGACGTTTAACATCTCAGTCCCGCCCGTGACCGTGAGTGCTGTAAAGCGTTCGAAACGTCGGGTATTTAAAAAGTTAAATATACGCGATAAATTACGTAAAAACTAGTATTATTTCAATGAAATGCCATATTTTGGAAAATTAACCAAAAAAAAAAAATACAAGCTAAAATTAAATCTAACTTAGTTTGTACGCACCCTTATTTCTGTTTCGGTTGTATTAACTGTTCCGTCATCACAAATTATGCGCGATGTTCAAACCTATGTTTACTGTTCTTTTAATTGTTTACGTTTTACCCACATCTATAGTTAATAATCTGTATGCTTGTAATGGATTCCTTTATTATTGTTTGTAAATTTTTAATTTCTCGAACGTTATTTGTAATCTTTTGAGAAATAAATAATATCTTAAACCTAAACCTAATATCGCCTTTTAAGTGCTTTTTTATAGAATAGGGTGACAAACGGGCACACAGTCTACCTGATGGTAAGTGGTTGCTGTGGCTCACAGATATCTTCATCTATCCTCGTTTGCGAATCAAAATGAAGATGCGTTGTCGGCCTTGAGGACTAAGCTGAAATGCCTCTTTTCCAGTAAAAAGGGTATCGGGTTCTCTACACTCACCATACGAAACACAGAACCATATGACACAAAGTAGCATTAAGCTGCTATTTGACGCTGGTATTCTGTGAGAGCGTGGTCCTTCCCCGGTCGAGCCGACCCATTCGTGCTACAACTATATATTCCACGACCGATTTCGGCCACGGCGATCTCTTCAACTCCAATCCTGTCGTTGGTGTGCTCGTGCATGGCTAATGTAGCCGATCTTCTTTACAAATGTTTGCGCGCAATGCGGGCAGGTGAGCACACCGTTACAGAAATTGTAGTTAATCGCACAAGGTGGGCGTGATTTGAGTTCATTACGTCGGGCATCCCATTCAGAGCAGCGATTCTCCTCAAACATTTTGACCTTGTCTTTGACCAAAGGCCGCCACTCTGGTCGTCGAGCGGCTGCTTGCTCCCACTCTAAAGGTTCAATGTCGCACTTCTTGATGTGGCGCTTAAGTACATCTTTGTACCTGAGAAGTTGTCCGCCATACTTACGCTTGCTCTTCTCAAATTCAGAGAAAAAGATGCAATTTTCCGTACGCTGGTCTGACATTCGCGATAAGTGTCCACACCAACGGAGTTGTCGCTCCATAAGTTAGGCCTCAATCCCCATGGTATGGGCTCTACGCAGCACTTCCGTGTTTCGAGTGCGATCAGACCAACGCGTGTTGAGAATTTTGCGCAGAAATTGCAAGTGGAAGCGATCCAGCGTCCGTATGTGACGGCGGTAAACTTTCCATGACTAGCACTACCGCCTTATAAATGTCAATTTTAGTAGCCAGCTTTAGGTCATGTGAACCAAAGACCTTGCGATCCGACTGTTGATTGACAGCATCAAGGTCATACTTTGATGTTATCGTGCTACAACTATACAATTAATATAGCTGCAGCATGGCTCTACCACGTAAAAAATAAAAAAAAATATAAAAACACACGCGTCATCGAACAGGTAAGAGAAATTTTACAACAACAATAATATTATACAGATTCACCAATATCGCAATCTGTATCATTACTAAAATTTAGGTATCATTAATGTTTCGTCATTCAATTGCGGCGTATTATCTCATAGGTATAAAATGAAACAGGAGGTGAACAGCAACATGTGCCTGATAACATATTAATCTCGTTAGCCAACTCGCCTGCCAGTGTGTTAACTATGACATAATATACCTCTTATGAGGCGATTTTCGAGGGACTCCTCATTACTTTAAAAGTAGTCTATTTTGATTTTCCGATATATTACTAATTTGTTTTATATAAATGGTAATAAGTATGTTACAAATATTAATATGTAAGAATAATAATCAAACACCAATGTTAGCGTCAGCGCTTAATCCCAGTTCCATTCATCGTTTAACTCCCTGTCTCGACTTCAAATACTACAACAATTAAATTAATTAATTTCTGTGATAGCTTCCAATGAATATGCAATATAATTTTTAAATTAAATAGTAATACTTCAAAAATAAAGTAACAGTGTACATGCTTTCTATTCTGGAAACAGGTCTCTTCCAATTTCTAAAAGGGTTACAAACCTAAAGGACGTAAAGATATGTGTAGTGTGTGGTAGTGTGTGTGTGCAAGCTAGAAATGTGTAGTGTGTGCATTAGAATTCTTCCTCCACATACTTATAGATGTATATATGATATAAATGTAACCCTTCAATCAATCAATGTACACGGTCGGATCCGAACACGGCGACATTTCGTCAAATTCCAAGCAGTCGGATCCGACCACACCCATCCACATCACTTTAAATCATAAAAACTTATATTTAGAGACTACTTGCTTATGAAAAAGTTTGAAATTATAAGCTCCATATGAAATTTTCTATCCTTTACTGCAATAAAAAACTCAGTCTATGGTATTCATTTTATAATCTACGTTCATTTCATACGACTGTTAGGTGTGGCGTGTTATTGTGTTGGTTTTTGGATTTTTCTAGTATGTTATTAGTGTTTAGTATAGTGTTTTATTATTAAAATTTTATAGAAGCTTTTGTGTGAATAAAATTTATCTTTTTACGTAAATAATTTCTAGTAATATATAAAAATAAATGTGATATTCACGCTGCTGTCCTGCGCTGGATATGTACATTTTTTACTATGAAAAGTACAGTTAAAATCTATTTGTAATGAATTAAAAGCACTAAAAAAGTAATATGACATAACAAATAAAAAGAAATAAGTATTATATTGAAATTCGTTATGAATTTTATTGAAAATAAATGTACGACAAATTCTATGTTAGGTAATTTTTAGCAACGCCGCGTCACGCGGAGCGCACGATTGGTGTGAACATTTTAGCTGGGGACTGAGGAAAAATTCTTATCTTACAAGCCAAGTACGATAAGATCCTAAAACCATTTTTATTTGATAAGAAATATAAGATCCAAATATGTGGTTTCAGCTAAGTATCACATCATTATTTAAAGGTTTTTTGGTCTCTGATTCACACCTTACTCTAATTTATATTTTATTACATCATTATCATCATCATCATCATCAATACAGCCCCTCACAAGTCCACGTAGGCCTCCCCCAAGGTATGCCACAAAGCACGGTCCTGAGCCACCCGCATCCATCGACTTCATGCATGTCTTACCAGGTCATCACTCCATCTAGTAGGAGGTCACCCTACACTTCGCCTACCGGTACGAGGCTGCCACTTGAGAACCTTTTTACCCAACGGTTGTCGGTTCTTCGAGCTATATGGCCGGCCCATTTCCACTTCTGCTTAGTAATCCGTTGGGCTATATCTGTCACTCTGGTTCTACTGCGGATATGTATATTTATTACATGATTAAACGAAATTATTTTAAGTGAAGTTCAAATTTAATTATGAAAAGCTAAGTTCGAGATAACTTAGTAATATCGTCTGCACCTTGCACGATGTACGCGGCCTTTTAGAGTAGATATAACGAAATCTAACGCTTCTAAAATGTCAATTTTTTAAAGTAAATGTTAGAATCTACTGTTTACTTGGGTTAATAAGTTGCTAACTTTTTAAGTGGAGTGGGTAGGGAATTTATATCTCAGACCAAGGTCTTCATATAATTAAAATTTAACTTCACTTAAGGTAAGTTCGTCTAATTATCTAATTATATTCAAGCTTAGTCCGAAATAACTCGGTAGACGTTTAGAGTTAATGAGTTTATATAGATACTCACTGCACATTAAATTTGGACTTAAAATTAGAATAGAGAAAGATTCAAAGAATGTTCAAATTGAAAATCAACTTTTATTAAAATGTTACTTTACTGAACAAAAAAATAAAAAAATGATATTACAACTAATAAGTGATAATTTTTAAATTATAAATATTTTATAGTAAATTTAAATCTAATAGAGTTTTTCCTACATACTGTTTTTACAAACAGGTAGTTATCATTTAACAGAGGTCTATTATAATGCCTTGCAAATGTTTCTTAACATTGGTTGATGTCTTCCAGGAGCAGATGTTTTAAGTAAGTCTGAACTAGTATTGTTAAATGTGTTTTAGTCATATTTACATCCCTTAATTGAATTAAAGATAGAGTTTGTATACTTTGCCCAGTACTAAGGGCAATCTACATAGCACATATTTTGGTCAGTTCATCAAAGGCAAGTGATTTAAGGGAATACAAATCTTGAAAATCATTTAGGACTGTTGAAGTGTCCCATGTTTACACAATATTTTGAAGTCTGCAGTCTAAGTCTAAGTCTCTATATTCTTTAAACTACCTTTTATTGTTTCATCTGTTCCTGGATGTGATCGTATTATTAAGTAAAGAGTTGATCTATGCCAATTAACTTCTACGCTCTGACAGCGCGCGACATTGTTACACTCCCGTTCACTCGGGACCTTTTTGGCGGGAAAATTTCTAGGTTAGGAAATTTTTTGCAATATTGCAAATTTTGCTATATTTTCACTTTGAGACAATATTTATGGATAAAACTTACAGGAAGTCTTGTTGAATGTATAAACTATCGAATAAAATTATTTTTGGTTGCTAGAAATTGTAATAAAGTATATAAATTACACTGTATAGCATAATAGTAGTATAAACTTCAATTTTAGTGACAAAATTACTACTAATTTGAATTCTACACCTTTGTTTTTGGAGAAATTTATATGAAATTGTTTGGAAATATGTATATTTTATGTTTTATGTGTTTCCATTCGTTACTCATACCAAAATATTAAAATATTAAAAAATTAAAAAAAAAAAATAAAATAATATTTTATCTGTGACATTTCGAACAATATTTCTAAAATATGTTCGTGTGAATTTGAAATAAATACAACGTCATGTTATTTCAAAATATGTAGGAAAACTATTTTTACTTACATTTTACACTAAAAATAAATGAGAATTTGAAAAATAACACATTTATAACCCGCCCGCCAAAACAGGCCTTTCGGAATTTGAAGTACTTTTGGCAATTTACTTTTCACTTTTTATACCACAAATTATATATCTACGTGTTGACTATATTACAAGAAATGTAAAAAGTATAATACTTTCGTTTTTAGTCCAGACACAAATATAAAATTCTATAAAAAAGACAGAGCAACTTCATCAAAGTGACACGTGGAACGCCGGAAGTTCAGAGTGATTTCTTTTTTTTTTTTTCTAAGAAACATTGCCAGGTTATGGTTTAAAATAAAAGAGCATATCTTTGTCTTTGATACTAATATCTATTGCATAGTGTCTTTGGTTTTGTTTAAAACGAAAAAATAGTTTTTTCATAGGTAGACATGTTTACATAATTCTGATCTAATTCGATCACTACTTGGCGGGCGTAAGGTTGGTATTGCGCGATCGAAAGTGAGCATGGCTTGGCGTACAGGTGGGACTGATAACTGCACCCTTTATTATATAATTCTGTTAAATATGTTACGTCCATATTGTGAAGTGCATTAGGCCTATAGATTTCATGATTATTTTCCTTATATATACAGTAATACCACCAATGTTTTAAACATGTATTATACTATTTTAATGTATTTGAGGACAGTGACGCTAACATCATATCACATGCCGACTCCGGGGTTTTATATAGTTGGAACGCTGTCCTGATAATATTTTTTATAGAAGATGGGGCAAACGAGCATGCGGCTCACCTGATTTTTAGTGACTACCGCTGTCCATGAACAACCGCAACACCAGTGGAATTGCAGGTGCAATGCCAGTCTTTTAGAAAAGAGTAAGCTATTTTCTTGAAGGTCCCAAAGTCGTATCAGTCCGAAATAATCGCCGGTGGTAAAAAATTCCATTCGGGGAAAAGATGATACGCGAGGCTATTGCAATTAAAAAAAACATCTTAATTTTAATAGCACAGGAAGCTAGGTACTATGAACTGCTTGGTGTCCTATAATTAACAAAATCTAAACTAAACCCAAGCATAGCACTGCAAGACTTCACGTCACACTAAACTCATTCTGCGTAGATCAGACCTAATTTTTTTTTAAATATGAAGGTACTCTGTCGTCTATGTGATCGGAACGTCAATCAACTCAGTCCCCCGTGACAAAGTATCGCGCTGCAAAGCACCCGAAACATAGGGAATTAAAAATAGGTAAAACTAAACGCGATATAATCCATAAAAATGAACTCATTCAATGTGTAGTGATTAGTAACTATTTCTAACTTGATTTTCTTAAATACTGGAACATTTAAAATATTCAGATATCGTGTAGCTTATTTTTGTATTTTAACAACTATTTTCTGTAAAGGACAATTAAGCTCTTCAACGTTCATGGCCATAAAAAGATACCTTTGTTACAGTCCCTAACGGAGAAAATACCAAAGTATTATACAAGAATTCAAAAAAGTAAAACTCAATATTTGTTATCACTTTTTCTTTCGTTATCGCTAGTACCCGGTTGACCGAGCTTTGCTGGGTATTTTTCGCTCGTTTTTTTATTTTGTGTGTTTTGGAAATTATATTTAGATAGGTACAAATTACATACTGATTAAATACGAATAATATTTTTTGATCTTAGCGACATAATAGAAAAAACTGAACTGGCTATATGAATAAAAAATCATGAGTGCAATTAGTTTAATTTTCGTGTTTTTAAAAAATTCTAAAAAAGGGCTCGAAAAAATAGATTTTCTCAAAAAAGAAAGGAACTTGAAAAAAAAATTAAAAAGTCGGTCGGTCGGTCTAGGCTCGAACCATGGTTTTACGATTTTGTGACCGCCCAATATACCAATTAAGCTATTTGTAATCATTAATAAACAGTCAAAATTTACCTTCTTATTCTAACGATATTGTAGCAGCTTTTCATTGCCTAAAAAGACGGATAAAAAGACATTTTCCAAAAATAAATACTAGCTAGATCGATTTATTGCCCCCGAAACTCCCTGCACACAAAATTTTATAAAAATCGTTGGAGCCGTTTCCGAGATTCCGATTATATATATATAAGAATTGCTCGTTTAAAGGTATAGGATAAATTAATGGAATAAATTGTGAATTTAATAACATATTTCATAATAGTCATTAAGAAACATTATGTAAAATGTATTGTTGTGGAAGAATTTTAATGACACATACACCATAAATTTATTTTATGTCACATATTCGCGCAGCTCACTTGGCTTCCTAAGGGTATCTTTCACAGGCGACGTTAACATGAGTAACTGATAAGACAAAACGACGTGTCAGATATATCCCACCCGCCAATGATTCGAGGAAAAGGGGACGGAATATGTACGAGAAAGCAGTTATCTGTGTGACTAAAGCAAGCGCAAATTTAACTGTAAAATTTCTTTTATATTTAATGTATTGCTATACTATAAAAACATATATACATTTTTAAATATATTATATAATATATTAAATTTCAAAAAAAGTCGCTACAAGTTTTAACTTTACATTTTGTATTCAAGTAATAAACTCTATGTCAGTTATCTGTTTTAATAAGCAACTTATTCCTCGTATTTTTTCAGAATTCTTTCGTCCGAATCTTCTTAGAGTAGATAAATAGGATTCACCCCTGAGAGAATGATATTGTTACGAGCTTAGGGTTTGTGACAATAAAAACTGCCGATTGAATTACCAAAATTGGCACTTTAATTACTGAACACATTTTAAAACTTAAATAACACTAATAATTATTCACACTTAACACTTTAGTTTTTTTTAAAATAGCAGAGTGGGCAAACGAGCATGCGGCTCTTCTGATGTTAAGTGACTACTGCGGCCCATGATCAACCCCAACACCAGGGGAATTGCAGGTGCGTTGCCGTCCCTTTAGAAAGGAGTAAGCTTTTTTCTTGAAGGTCGTATCGGTCCGGAAAAATCGCCGGTGGTAAACTATTCCGCAGAGAGGTTTCACGCGGAAGAAAATTCCTTTTGAAATGTACAGTGGTGGACCACCAAGCATCCAGATGGTGTGGATGGTATCGAGACGTTTGCCGCGTGGTGCGTTCACGAAATTTGGCGGCTGGGATTAATCCGAACAATTCCTCGAATGTGCAAAGAGATGCAACAGTTTAGTTCACTTTATTTCACTCCGAAGCTTCGCTTGTATCGCCAAATCAATACTGCCCCGGTGGCTGGCTTCAACGCCTTTACATACGCCTTTTCACCGATACATCCAGAATATTCCAGTAAATATCGGCCCCCGATCGACCAGGTGCAGAAAGTTCGAGTGTGGTACTTTCCAGAAAGCTTAGTTTTTCTATTCGATACTAGATGGCGCTGTTCGTTGAAAGTTCATTCATGGCATTTTCTGGAAAGCTCTCCTCATGATGGTCAGTGGCGTACTGCCTCGTCATCGAGAGTCAAGTTGGACGCAAAGAAAAAGCGTGGCTGATCGGCTTTCTCCTTTGCGGAATGGGCCAGTGTGTCGTCCTTCCTGTGCAAAGATGGAAGAGACGGTTGATAGAAATTCCGCTGGGCAGCCTTGGCGAAAGACCAGAATGCACGGGTTCCAGAAGGAAAGCGAACTAGTTTTCCGCCAATTCTGCCTATATGCTCTGACTTTGCCTTGGAAAGGACTCCTTTTTTAAGGACCTGGATGTGGAATTATACTTTATACTTTACGCCCTCAAGGGTGGGATGCAAAGAAAGACCGCATCCTATCCCAATCGGCTAACCTATAGTGCCAACTGCGGCGGCAGCCTTTAACCGCAATTTCAGCTTGAGTGGCACTACACACCAGACAAGTCAATGGTTCGTGAAGTCTAAAGGGGTGTCGACAGAAATCTTATGTCCGTTCGGATGAGAGGTCATCAGAAGGTCCGATAGGGAAAATGTATGATCCTCTACAACTGAATCCGCGTAGGCGAAGTGAGTAGTTGTGTAAGACCATATTCCAAGGCAAAACCATGAACAAATCTCCCCGCATGATCAGTTAAACTTGAACCAAGCCCAGTGGGCGTTAAAATCGCCGAGATTCACGATCTCTGCGGAGGGTAACTGTTATAGCAACGAATCTGTAGCCATTTGGACGTGGTTGAAGAGTCGGTCTGTTTCGGCATTACTGCTATGGGATCTATAGAAGCACCCGTAGACGTGCGGATGGTCGTCGCTGTCTACGCGTAGCCAAAGGATGGAAAGTTACGAACCTTTAAGACTGCCGAGACGTCGAGAACAGATGTCCTCTTTGACGTATACGCAAAATCCAGCCCCGGAAACGAAGGAGTGTTCCAGTTTGTGCGTCTCGGTCAGAAAGAGCAGAGCCATACTCACAATCTCGAGATGGTAGTGGACGGCAGTGGTGGAATGAAATCCCCTGATATTGCAGAAATTCACGGATAGCGTGCGGGGGGTGGGGGTCACCTTGGTCTTGTTGGTCAGCTTGCCCCGAGCAGTTAATGACTTGAGCGGAATTTTTCCTCCCCCAGAGTACGCGGGGCAGCTTGAGCACCCATACAGGAGTGGAGTAACTTGGTCGTGGATGCTCGGTGAGGGGTTCTCCAGGGATGCCGGTATCCTCCTGGGGTAGATCTTCACTTAATTCCGCTACTATGTTAAGAGTGGAGGGGGAATTGAGCCTCCAAACAACTACATGCACCAGACGAAACGCGGAAGCTGAGCTGCAAAAATCAATTTAATTCAAGTTCAAAAATTGCTCACCTTGTCAATCAGATTCAGCCCTAATATACTTTTTAACCGTATTACTACAGCATTTGTTATACTCTCGTGCTTTTTCTTCCACGCCCATTTTTCACTACTTTACATAAAATTAGGGTCTAAGACAGCTATGTGGGAATCCCTAAGTGCCTTTTTTGACAAATTCTGATTTTCTACAATACAGTATAGAGTCCTATTTTCTCTACTTCACTCGACGTTCTACGAGGAATTATGTACATTTCAAATGTATTCAGCATTTTCTTTTATTTCTCTTATTATTAGTACCTTATCATACAGTTTTCCCACAATGCTATAAATTCTGATACCACGGTAGTTTTTACAGTGCTGCTTTGACTCCTTTCACTTATATATTTGGACTATTACGGCTTTGCACTAGTCTAAATAAGGTATACAGAGGCAAGCCACTACTTGCTCTCCATCTCTTCGCATTTCGTGTGACACTCTATCATATCCGACTGCCTTACCTACCTTTATGCTTTTCATTGCTTTCATTATTTCATCTTTTCTTATTTTTCTACCTCTTTACTCTTTCTTCGAAATTTCTATAACATTATTTCAAACGTCTTTTCTTATCCGTTATTTCTTTCTTTTTCCTTTCAACTTCTTTGTTTACTTTTTTATTTAGACGTATAAAAACTGACTTTTTTCTGTCAGTCTAATCATTCATATCAGCAGAATTAACAACTTTGTTTGGTAGTAAATCTAGCCATAATCCTTTTTTGCTTCAATTTTCATCCATACCTATACCATACCATACCTAATCATCATCCTACCATAACGTTTATTTGTATTTTTATTTCTTCTCTTACGTATACCAAATACTTCAGTAGCTGCATCCGTAAAAACTTTCTTCAAATTATACCACACAGTCTCCAAGTATAAAATAAAATAAATACAGTAGTTATTAAAACAAAAATAATTAATTCATAATAATAATGATATTAAATTTAAACACAATTAATTTGCAATTATTATATCCTAGTTCCAGGGTTTATTATATTAGATATGTATTATAGATATGATTATATTAGATAAGAAGATAGATAAGAATTAACTACTCTATATCATCATGTGAGTGTCGTAAGAAGAGTGAGATGGAAATTGAAAGAGATGGGCAGAAGCATCTTCCTAAAAACTCAAAATAATAAAAAACTGCGGTTGCTAGCCCACGTGCCAAGCGTGCTTAATATAAGAAAATCTCACTCTATAAGGTAATCTATCGCAGAGGCATTTTAGCAGTGAAAACATGTAGAAAAATTATTGAGACGTACTAATAACATTTTCGCACACGCTTTTTGTTCATTACCAATATTTTTACCTAATCATAATATTTTACCTCAATCATTAAAGTATCTTCTCAAAACTGTTTTCCACCAAATTATATGAATATTGGTCCCGTCTCAGTTTTATTTAAAAGCTTCAAAAGTATTGTTTGAATTATTGCAAAGTCGTAAATTAAGACACTGACAGAGGCGAACGTGAAACGCCCTATTTGAAAGTAATGTCAAAAATGCAAATGAGGAAACTAATGAGGACATCTTTAGTTAATTGCTGAATAATTTTGATTCGCCTCAAAACCAAAACTTCATGAAACATTATTTACGTTTTTTACCAGTTTAAAAAAAGAAATACTTTTATTTAATGTATAAATCCCTACAAATATTAACAGAAAGTTATGCTTTTCTTAAAAATATAACCAAAAACTCTAAGCTTAAAAAAGTTTAATAAACACTAAAAAGCTTTCAGAACTTTGGTCCAGCAAAAAACTTATAGCGCTGACTTTTAGTCGGACTATATTTGTGCGCAAAAATGTAGGTACACATATTAGAAATAATACAATGTTACTATACGTTAATTAAATGAAAGAAAATTATAGAAGCGATACTAAATCTCATATATCATATATATATATATATATATATATATATATATTCTTATGTCAAGATCTTTCAAGAACTCTCCCAACAGCGCCATCTAATATTGAATAGAAGAATTAAGCTTTCTAGATAAGTCCACACTCGAATTTCTGCGCTTAGTCGGTCGGGACCGGACTTGAACATTCTGGATGTTTCGGTGAAATACCCGAATCGGTGCAGTATTGAATTGGCAAATCAAGCGAAGAATTCGGAGTGAAATAAAGTGAACTAAAGTGTTAAGTGTGAATAATTATTAGTGTGATTAAAGTTTTAATTGTTGTAAGTAATTAAAGTGACAATTTTGGTAATTAAATTGGCAGTTTTTATTGTCACGAACCCTAAGCTCGTAACAATTGGTGTCAGAAGTGGGATAAAATCATACCGATTTTACCGAAGTAGGACACGGAGGGTGTCCGTACCCGAAGTCAACGCCAGCAGGAGACAGAGCAGAGAAGCTCGTATGTTAAAAATTGTTAGATTTAAAATATTCAGACCAGAGCCAGAGTCCATTTTTGTGATATTTGGTTGTAGGCAGCACTCTCAGCTTACGATACTAAAAAGTACAGGGATATTTGGGCACTAAAAATCCTTAAGTGCAAGCCATTCTTGCACAAGCCAGGAGTATAATTAATATTACTAAAGTGATAACTTTTATGATTTTCATTTAACCGCTTTTAATGTGAGGCGTTGGAAGACGCTGTTACGGTTATTTATCATAGTGCTAAGGTCCTCCACTGCTAAAATGACTTTATAGTCAACGATATAATTATCTTCGACAAATCGAAAGTGAGTGACGTGATTCTCCGTTTATGTTATTAGAATATTAATTTATCCTTCTCAGTCTAGTAGACTGAAAACATCTTTTAATACATCGTTGAATAATTTCGGGTATATAACGTCACACTGCTTTATATACCTTTCTGTAGTAACATAATATTCGTACTTTGGTTTTGAACTTAAACATACATCGTATTCTTTCTATAAAAGCTATTCAGCATGTCTTTAAATGAAAATGAACATGGAAAAATCATAATTTCCATGCTACATCTATACATATTGTTAAGAACATTACGCTACTACTATATTTTTCCCCTTGGGTTAAAAAATGTGTAGGTGGGACAAAATCTTCGGTAAGTTCATATTCCTCCAAACTGTTTCTAAATTTTCATGTATAAGTATGTGCGTGCATGTGTGCGTGCGTGCGTTTGTATGTGCGTGAGTTCGTATGTGCGTGCGTGTGTGCGTGCGTATTATTATGTTATCATAACGAAGGTTGTATATCGTGCTGTATTTGGATGCTTTTCTACTTCAAGTAATGATAAAGACAGGAGTTTATTTAGGTTCCCAAAGGAAGAAATAAGGTAAGAAAGAGCAACTCTTTACCTACTTTTGAATAATAACGTATACATATTAAGTCAGTGTTAGCATATCATTTTGTGTAGATTATTTATTTTTTATTATTTTTACACAGTTTTATTATTATTTCTACTCATGTGCTATAGTAATAGGTTTAGAACTTCATCGTTCTACTATAAATACCTACACCTACCTACCACTAAACACCTACGATAATATATCACTAAGATTGAAATTTATACTAGGGATGAACGATCAATTCAAATTAAAAAAAAAAATTCGTAAGTCCGTCGGAAACGAAATTCTTAAAAAATATGTAATAAATGTATCGCACACGTTTTACGCCTCATGACGCGCGCCGCCTGCCGCGCCGCTTCAACGTCGGCCGCCACACCAAATAATACAAAACCCTTCTAAATTTTCCTCACACATTTCCGCGTGTACAAACATAACTTGCCTATGTAGTAGTAATAGGTAATTGAACCTTTGAACGCCATCGCAACAGCATCGGAACTGCGCTCTCTACGCTAAGCCATTTAATTACCTACTATTAAATACCTACAAAATGCAAATGATGGGGTATTACTAATATCGATAAATCTTTATAACTGCTACTGTAATCGATTTCCCAAGTATAAATATGTGTTTAATTTATTAAATAAATGTTACTATTGTATCATTACTGAACTAACATAACGAATTGTAACTAACATAACGAATTGAATTGACAAACTAGTTTATCTATTTAAACGCCATTGGAAAAATAATGATTTCTTAAATTTACGCGAACACTACACATTGAATGAAACTAAATCTACGGATTCTATCGCGTTTATTTAACTGATTTTACTTATTTCCCCCCGTGACCGTGGTTGCTGTAAAGCACCCGAAACGTCGGGAATTAAAAATAGGTAAAATCAGTTAAATAAACGCGATAGAATCCGTAAATTTAGTTTTATTCAATCCATTGAAAAAAGTTTTTATCGAACAAAGCGCATCTCTAAAATTAATTTGACGTCACTACTTGATGTCTGAAAGCAACAATGGCATAATTATGTTTTCAAAGAAAATGCGACTATTTTAGGGATTTGACGAGATTACTAGATGACTGTAGATAAATCTATGTTTGAAATGTATGTGGGATTTAACTTTATAAATTTGATTTTTATATTTGTATATTAATTGCATTAATAATAAAGTAACACTAACTCCTCAAGCAACTAGCATAATCTTCTTGTAAATTGTAGAGGATTAAATTACCCCATCACTAGTGTCGCTTAAAAGCAACAATAGCGTCTGGTGAAGGTAAGTTTTGATGTCTTATCTTCGCCTAATAAAAATCGAAATTTGGAATGAATGATACCAAGATCTAGCTTAACTTTGTTTAATTTAATTAAGTGACAAACGGAGAAGCTGACAAAATTAAAACAAAAAGCTTTTCACCTATTCTTTATGATGTAAGATTATAAATTAGCATATCTATTTGTAGCCTAAACTCGTAATGGTGTTCTAGTGGCCAATTACGTTTGTCGCTTTATAGCGTCGCTGGCTTTCAAAGGGTTAATTTTCGAGCGTTTTATGCAGTCTCCAGGGAGTGACCAAGTGGTGGCATAAAAATATGTATCGCTTCAATTCCTCCTGTGAGTACCGTAAGAGGCGGCTATAGGATATGAATAGAATACAATGGAATAGAATTTTTTTTATTCAATATAGATTACAAGTAATTCTTATTAAAAGTCAATTTTTTACTTTACCGCTGGTTTAAAAAAAAACATTTGTACTGGGAATAGCCAGCAAGAAACCCAGCGCGACTTTTAAAACAAATACTATGCCAATGGTCACAAAATATCTACAAAATTTATTTTAAAATAGCTTGGAGGCAACCACCTCATTTGCCAGGGATTGTTATCAACCATGTATTATTTTATATTATAATAACCCTTTTTATAGCGTTTTTGTTTAAATAAATATTTATAGAGAGACATTGTATATTTTCTGGGACTTTGTTGTAATAGCGTATACCTTGCCCCGATAATGAATTAGCTGGCTTGTGTTTGTCCCTAGTGTTTACAGAGTGTAATGTAGTTTTATAAAAACTACCTATGTTTTTTTTTGTGAAATTAGTTTTTATAGATATACTGAAAGGCCAAAATTAATATATTTATTACTTTAAGTTTTTTCTCTAAGATTCTCTCTCGGTTTAACGTTGCTAATAGCTCTTGCGGCCCTCGTCTGCAAAACAAAAATAGTTTCTAAACCAGTCGCATTGCCTCGTAGCTAAATTTCATATGACATTATGCTATGGAAATAACTGAAATAAACTTATTTAGCTGTCTTGACAATTTTTTACAGCTTAAGCTGCAAAGCTTAGTCTGCTTGCTAGTTTAGATTATGGGGGCCCCACTGAAGCTTAGCGTGGAGAGTGATGCCAAGAAAATCAGAGGATTCAACAATACTAAGTTCTCACCCATTAAAAACATATTGGTGTTCGGATTATTAACATGTGTTGCTTTAAATTTAATACATTTATTTTTAATGCCGTTTAAATGTAGATTATTGACGTTAAACCAATAGACTAATTGTGTTATTGCATTATTTTCACTTCGCCACATTTAAATGAGGGACTTTTAAGTTTAAAAATCAAGGAAATATCGTTAGCAAATAATACTATATCATAATTGTCTCATACAAGGGAAGATAAGTCATTAATATACACTAAAATAGGATGCAAATAAAAAACCGGCCAAGAGCGTGTCGATCCACGCTCAGTGTAGGGTTCCGTAGGTTCCCGTCCGTCACAATAAGTGTTCCCACTTATGAGTTTAAAGGTGGGTATCCATTATGTTCGCGCTCCAGCAGCGCTCCGTGCTCCTGCAACTGCTCCCGGTAGTGGGTACGTGCGCGAACATGGAGCGTGCAACATTGCACGCTCCGCGGCAGGCGCTCAGACTTTCCATCCAAGTTCAAAATGATTTTCCTAGAAAGTACTTATAAAGTTCTACTTTTCAGATTTTTTTCATATTTTCTAAACTTATGGTTCAAAAGTTAGAGGGGGGGGACACATTGTTTTTTACTTTTAAAGCGATTATTTCCAAAATTATTGACATTATCAAAAAATGATCTTAGTAAACCCCTATTCATTTTTAAATACCTTTCCAACAATATATCACACGTTGGGGTTGAAATTAAAAAAAAATCCCTTCCCACTTTACATAAAGGGGAGCTACCCTAATAAAACATTTTTTTCCAATTTTTATTTTACCACTTTGTCGGCGTGATTGATACACATATTGGTACCAAATTTCAGCTTTCTAGTGCTAACGGTCACAGAGATTAAGCGAGGACGGACAGACGGACAGACAGACATGGCGAAACTATAAGGGTTCCTAGTTGACTACGGAACCCTAAAAAATGTTATTCTATCTCTTGGCCTTCTGAGCTGATATAGCATTATCGTTTTCTGTGGACCATCATTTACCATCAGATAATTTTTCCGCTTGTAACTAAGATATTAATGATTTTGATAAAATATTTTAATATTTTGTATAAATACCATTTTTTTTTAATAACCGATCTGCTAACGCAGGGGCCAAAAAGAATGAATAATTCACAAACAGTCGTAAGACACATGTACAAAAGAATATTATGCTGTTTTTTCACGCTGATATTCTATACGAATCATCTTCGTTCGTTACGCTCGTTGGTCATTGCGACAACACCGTATAGTCATCTCTCTTCATTTTTATTTTGCAAAATCTAGCAAAAATTTCATCAGTACCTTCAAATTTAGTACAATTTTAAATCCAGTAAATTGACTGTTAACATAGTAAAAGCCATTTTTACATTTAAGAATGCGTACATTAATATTACAGCACAAAATATTTAATTACTGTTCGCGACCGTGACCTACCTCAGAAAAGTTTGCTTAAAATGGTCAACTTGTGTCCGTAGCGTCGTGGCTCTTACACAAAAAGTATAGCAGGCATGTGTGAAGTGTCGGCTTCAAAAGAGCGGGACAGTATTTCATGCCGGCATATCGTTTGTAACTTTACAAACCGCAAGTTCAGCCTCACATGGAATACTATTCTCAACTCTAGGCTGGAGTACCCCAGTGCCAGCTCCTTCTACCTAACCGCATCCAGCGCAGAGTAGTTTGAATCGTCGCCGACTGAGTTTTTTCTAATCCGCTCGATTCACTGGCGCTGCGTAGGGATGTTGGATCCCTTTTCATTTTCTGTTGCATCTACCACGGGGAGTATTCTGAGGTATTATTTGGATTAGTTCCAGCCGCCAAGTTTCACGAACGCACATCGCGTCAAAATTCACGATATATCTTCTACCTACTGGGTAATGGAAATTTTTTTACCCATTTACAAAGGTAATAATTTAGGGCCCTTTTTGTTTCTAAATTTGATCAACACTGTGAGAGAGTAATGATTTTTTATGTTTATGCGAATAATACACTTTTAAATAAAACTAGTTTATGATAGAACGTCTTTGAATACAGGGGTTTGCCTTACCTGTTTGTTGATCAATTAAAATTCGCAAAACCTGTTAGATTATCAACAGACTCCCAGTTTACCCTAGCCGATCTGGATAGATTGATCAAGTTTTGTACTCAAAATAATACGCTTCTGAATATTTAAAAGTATAATCATATTATCTTTCACTTCTAAACATAGTCCTATCTTTACAACCACCGGAATCTACTACTGAATTTTACGTTATTTCACTTTTCGCAACATTTCTCTGTGTTAGGTGTGGTTGCCTATAACTGGGTGAGCACATTGCATGTTTCATACAATGTATGCATCTTGTATAAATTTGCTTCATAACTACGTTTGTAAGTGACTCGGGACTCTGAGAAACGTATTGTATAACAATTGAGTTATGATGGACTTCAGTTGTCACAGCAAATATTATGTGTCCATTATTTGGATGAAACAGTTTTCTAAATAGCTACAAAATCGTTAGCAGTCTTTAGCTGCACAATCTTGTATGGATGGATTTCACTTTTTGCTTAAGCATATAACTTACCCTTATTTTTCTGCGTCATTTACTTTAATTTCGTTTTCTTTATTCAAAAATTTTTATAGACATAATATATGAAACAATGAAGAGCCGTGATAGTTCATGGCATGAGTGCATGTCTTTAAAAAAGTTCAATTCCGCCGATACCAATTAAATTGTTGATTACAAATTTCATACCTAATTAACCACATGCTCGGCTGTAAAGAAAATACATCTTAAGAAAACTTACAAGTATTAAAAACATTTTAAGACCTATGACGTGCGCCAACACGTATATAGGCATTGAGGCGTGTTCTTCCTTGCCCTTAAATTTTATGTAATTGTATTAAAATAATTAAACAGAGAATTCATAAATTCAACAGAAATTAAAACTTAAATTACAAATATATCATCAGCCATATACAAAGGGCAAGTTCTGAAAACTCTTCTTTAGGTTTTATTAGATTTGTTGAGTGCTATGGAAATATAGCAAATAAAAATTGCAAGATATTCTCTTTAATTATACATTGAAATTGGTAATTCACACTTCACCGTTTACACCTGTTTAGCTAACAAACTTTGTAAGTAAATGTAGTTCTCCTGTTCTCACTAGATGGCACTATCGCCGAGTTAAACGTGGTATCATTTGGGTTTTCATTATGATGTATAGTTAAACATTCTTAACCTCTTGGTGTGTTCCTATAATACAGTGTAGTGGTGTGTGAGTAAAACAAAGTGATAAAAAGTGAGTGTTTCATTAAACAAAATGGTCCTTCAGCTGCCGAATAAACTGTAAGTAAAGTGCAAGTGTCGAACATAGTGCAATAACAGTGCGTCTAAGACTTGTGTTATTTCAAAGTGTAAAAATAAAGACTTAGCCGATTTCGCGTAATAAAACACTTAGAAAAATTTGATTGAAAAAAGACTTTGTTGAATTTGTGTGATAAAGACTTAGAAAAAATTTTTCGACAAAAAAGACTTAGAAAAATTTCTTGACAAAAAAGACTTAGAAAAATTTGCTCCGTTTTTTATATAGACTTAGTAGATTTGGACTTAGCAATCAAACATAACATTGAGTGATGAAAATTTAGTATCTGCGTTGTAATAGTGATATTTGTGTAAATTAAACTTTTTCATCAATTTACATTTCCGAATATCATTAAATATGGCGGATCAACTTGCAAAACAACATGTAGCTATTATGATTCAAAATTCAACTAAAATCGAGAAATTACTTACAAATACGAAAAAATGTTCAAAGGATAAACGAACAAGAGGTTATTTAGATACGCGCATGGAGACATTATATGAATATTGGGCTTGTTACACAAAAAGTTATGATTTGCTTACTGCATCGTTCGACAGTGAGACATTGAAAACCAAATATGATTTCGATATTGATGATAATTTTGAACAAACAGAGGAACATTATTTGGACTTAAAGACTTGGCTAAAGGATAGGTTTTATGATATTGCACCAATGAGTGAATCTTCAAAATCTGACACAACTTCAGAACTTCCTAAACTTAGACCAAAGCTACCACCGATAGCTATACCACAATTTTCTGGTGATTATAATCAGTGGATGAGCTTCAGAGATCTATTCCTTTCCTTGATACATTGTGATGACCGCTTGTCTAAAATCGAAAAACATCATTATTTAAAATCTAGTTTAACCGGAGAAGCCGAACAGTTACTCAAAAATTATTCTTTAACTGAAGCGAACTATGATGATGCATGGAAAAAACTAAATGAAAGATATGAAAATAAACGAGTGATTGTAAATAATATTCTAAATCGATTTTTAACTCAGAAAAAACTAACAACTGAATCAGCAAAAGGTATCAAAGATTTACTAGAGACTACTAGCCAATGTCTCACATCTCTAAAAAATTTGAAGATTGATTCATGGAATGCAATAGTCGTTCATATTCTAGTCTCAAAGCTAGACATCGAATCTCACAAGCTTTGGGAACAGTCGTTAGAAAGCTCAACAAATATTCCCACATATGACGACCTAAACAGCTTCCTAGAAAAACGATTCCGAACAATGGAAATGGTCAATCTTTCACAATCTCGAGAAACATTTAGAAAAGACGCACCGAAATCTGTTCAACATATTCCTAAGACAACTACAGTTAAAAGCTTTACTACCGTAGTTGAAAGCACTTGTACTTACTGCTCACAGAATCATTACATTTGCCACTGTAAAGAGTTTTCTGCATTAACGGTTTCTGAACGCCAACATTTTATAAAGAAAAACAATATATGTTTCAATTGCCTGGTAAAAGGTCACTCCGTGTTTAATTGTAGACAGAGTACAAACTGCAAAAAATGTGGACGTCGACATCATACGTTACTACATTTCACAACCTCTCCCAAGAATAACACTTCCGATAAAGCTCAAAAGGATACCGCTACACCAAAGGAAAATACATCTACTCCTAGTACTTCTTGCAACCTCAGTGTAAACTTGAAGGCTGAAACAAATGATGAACTGGTTATCTTAGCTACAGCCGAAATAAAGGTTGAGTCCAGGGACAGTGGTATCTATACACTAAGAGCTCTTGTTGATCAGGGCTCACAGGGCTCTTTCATCTCTGAAGCAGCAGCACAGTTATTGAATCTTGATCGCACTCCCGTTATTGGCAGGATCTCTGGTATATCAAACTCATCAGTGGTAACTACAAAATCTATGGTTAAACTTACAATACATGCCACAAAATGTGAATCCTCCACATTCGAAGTAAATGCATATGTACTCAAGAAACTCACTTCATTGTTGCCGTCACGTGAATTTCCACAAGATACTTGGCCTTCATATATGCAGTTGGATCTAGCTGATCCAAACTTTCACAAGCCAGGATCTATTGACGTTCTACTTGGTGCCGATGTGCATGCTCACATACTACTACAAGGACTACACAAGCACAATTCTCTGATCGCACTTAACTCTCGTCTGGGTTGGTTGATCTCTGGCAAGGCTTTACAAACTGATACTGCTACACAGAAACACAATATGATAGTTGCTCACACTAAATTCGAAGCAGATCAGTTACTCAGACAATTCTGGGAAATCGAAGAGAACTTACCTCGCAAAAAGCCGATGACTGAATTAGAAGCACAATGTGAGGAACATTTTAAATCCACACACACGCGCAATGATGACGGACGTTACATTGTGTGTTTACCGTTCAAGGATGATCCTCCCACAAATCTTGGTGATGTTAGACCTCTTGCTGTTAGTCGCTTACAGCATATGGAGAAACGTTTCACACGTAACGCTGACTTCAAGGAAGACTATCACAAATTTATGAAGCAATATGAGTCAGAATCTCATATGATAACCGTACCTGAAAATGAAAAGAAAACACATAAAATTCACTACTTACCTCACCACGCTGTTCTTCGGCCGACGAGCTTGAGCACGAAGCTACGAGTTGTCTTTGACGGAAGTGCTAAACCTGAAAAGGGAAAATCGTTAAATGAAGAACTTTTGATTGGATATCCGTTGCAACAAGATGTCAGAGATTTAATTACTCGGTGGAGACAACACAAATTTTGTTTAGTCGCTGACATTCAAAAAATGTATAGACAGATCTTAGTATCTACAGATGATGTGGACTACCAGAGAATACTATGGCGAGAATCTCCAACACAATTCATACAGGAATATAGACTACTCACCGTGACTTACGGAACATCTTGTGCTTCCTTCTTAGCTATTCGTACTCTTCACCAACTTGCTGAAGATGAAAAACATGATTTTCCTGTGGAATCTGAAATATTGAAAAATGATTTGTACATGGACGATTTAATGACTGGTGCGTCTAATGAAGAAGATGCTGTTCTCTTGCAAAAAAGGCTTACTGAATTGTTGTCTCGCGGTGGTTTCCCTTTGCACAAATGGTCATCTAACAGTCAATTAGTGTTATCACAAATTCCTGATCATGATAAAGAATCACAAAACGCAATAAATGTAAAGGTTGAAGATACTCTGAAAACTTTGGGTATCACCTGGAACTCACAAACAGATAACTTTGAATTAAACATAAACATGAATTTTACTGATGATAATGTCACAAAACGAAATGTTCTGTCCACAATTGCTAAAACCTTTGACCCTCTAGGTTGGCTAACACCTGAAATAATCTTAATTAAAATGTTTATGCAAAAGTTGTGGTTAGCTGGCTTAGCTTGGGACGAGGAACTACCTCAAGATCTGAAAAATGAGTGGACTACTTATCTTGAACGTTTTGCGCACTCTGAACCCATTCAGTTCCCACGATGGCTTGGAGTTTTTAACAGCACAATTAGACAAGAACTGCATGGATTCAGTGATGCTTCCTGTGCCGATTATGCTGGAGTAGTGTATCTCAGAGTTTGGGAAAATGATATTGTTAAAGTATATCTGGTTATGGCTAAATCTAAAGTTGCTCCCGTTAAACAAATTTCACTTCCCCGTCTCGAGCTCTGTGGTGCAGTTCTTTTGGCGAAAATGATACAACATGTTAAGACTATATTAAATATCCCTGATGAAAATGTATATGCATGGACGGATTCGACCATAGTTTTGGCTTGGCTGCGTAAGTCACCTAATACATGGACCACATTTGTTGCTAATCGCACTTCAGAGATTTTGACATTTACGAATAGTAACCAATGGCATCATGTTAGTTCCGCGAATAATCCAGCCGATTTAGCTTCCCGTGGAGTATACCCATCCGATTTGCAGCAATCTGAACTATGGTGGAATGGCCCACAATTTTTACAAAACCTCGATGTTGTTGTTAATTTAGATAACGTTGTACCTGCAACAGATTTAGAAATGAAGGTTAAAGCTAAAGTACAGACAAATATTAATGTTTTTGAAAATGGTGCTGTTATTTCCTACTTAAAACGATATTCGACACTTTCGAAACTGATACGTGTCACTGCTCATTGTTTACGTTTTATTAAACTGTGTAAGCTTAAAATATATGGGATAGCAGTTGATGAACCCGTTTATCTGAGCCCAGATAAGCTTGACGATGCTCTAAATAGATGTATTAAGATGTCTCAATCGGTTTCGTTCAGTGATGAAATTTCTCGATTGGCACATGGTAAACGAGTTCACCAATCGAGCAAACTACATGTTCTTAACCCATATCTAGATGATAAAGGCATTATTCATGTGGGTGGTCGACTTGCCAATGCAGAGATTTCAGATACTATGAAAAAACCTATTATTTTGAGTAACGATTGTGGTCTTTCTAAACTTATTGTTTCGAACGCTCATTTGAAAACTCTGCATGGAGGGCATCAACTTACTTTGAACTTTATAAGACAAATTTTTTGGATTATTAGAGTCAAAAGTATTGTTAAAACTGTCCTCACTAAATGTATACCATGTTTTAAACAAAGGGCTAATCCTTCTGTACCATTTATGGCAAATCTCCCTAAATTTCGTGTTAAACCAAGTCGTCCATTTTTGACAAGTGGAGTCGATTTTGCTGGACCTTTTACAATGAAACTGTACCCTGGTAGATGTAGAAAAACCTGTAAAGTTTATGTTTGCTTATTAGTGTGCACCGTAACAAAAGCCATTCATCTAGAATTGGTAACTGATCTCACTTCAGCTGCGTTCATAGCTGCTTTTCGACGCTTCACTGCTCGCCGTGGTCACTGCAAGGAAATTTGGAGTGATCATGGCACAAATTTTGTGGGCGCAGCCCGTGAACTAGATCTTGCCTTTAGAGATGCAAAATCTGCAATTATTTCTGAAATTGCTGAACAACTAGCTAATGACCAAACTCACTGGAATTTTATACCCCCTAGCGCACCTCACTTCGGGGGACTTTGGGAATCTGGAGTGAAGAGCGTTAAAGGACACTTGAAACGCGTAATTGGACAAACTTTACTGACCTACGAAGAGTTCTCTACTCTTTTAACTCAAGTCGAAGCTTGTGTCAACTCTCGTCCACTTACCGTAGTTAATTCTACACTTGATGAACCTCCCTTAACGCCTGGGCACTTTCTAGTTGGGGAACCGTTAATTGGTGTACCAGAACCACCTTTAATTGATGTTAAAGTCAGCCCTTTACATCGGTGGCATATTATTCAACGTATGGTGCAGTGTTTGTGGCAAAGATGGCAAAATGAGTATCTGACAACGTTGCAACATCGTTATAAATGGAACAAGAGTCAGCCAGAACTTGCTATTGGTACAATCGTGTTGGTAAAAGATGATAGACTTCCCCCTGGAAAGTGGCTTTTGGGACGAATCATTCGGAAGCACCCAGGTGCAGACGGCGTCACAAGAGTTGTGTCTTTACAATATAAGGATAATATTTTTAAGAGGCCTATCGCAAAATTGTGCCCTCTGCCCCTGAATGATTCCGACTAGTTATAAGAATTTGGATTGTTTTATTCATTTGTTTTGTTTTATGTTCATTTTTTTTAAGGACTGTAATCGTCCTTGGGCGGCGGAATGTTTAGCTAACAAACTTTGTAAGTAAATGTAGTTTTCCTGTTCTCACTAGATGGCACTATCGCCGAGTTAAACGTGGTATCATTTGGGTTTTCATTATGATGTATAGTTAAACATTCTTAACCTCTTGGTGTGTTCCTATAATACAGTGTAGTGGTGTGTGAGTAAAACTAAGTGATAAAAAGTGAGTGTTTCATTAAACACACCACATACACTATTTACAATAATATACTAAAATAATACACTAAACATATAACACTATGAAATTCTTAATCCAATACTCCCACTATTTATATATTAACTTTAAAATAACAATTTTATATATTAAAGGGGGGTCATTGTAGAAGCGTGCTCGTCGCGACCCCTGCCAGCCATTTTCAGGGCTGCAATTCTACACAGCTGCGCACCCATGCAAACGAAGGTTACCCGGAAGGTGGAGGACGGAGTGCAGAGTTGTCACGTGGAATGTTAGAGGGGGCATGAGAGATAAGATGAATGAGTTGATCGAAATAATGAAAGAAAGAGAATTAGATGTCGTGTGTATGTCGAAGACCAAACGGAAAGGCAGTGGTACTGAAGAGCTCCCTGTCGGAATGTTAGCTATATGGTCCGGAGTCCCGGAAAGCGAGAACGATTGCCAGGGAGTGGGGGTGCTGTTGTCGTCCCGGTTGGTCGATCTTATGACTGAATATCAGGTTATGAACTCAAGACTTCTCTGGGTTCACTTTAAACTGAGACTGACGAAGTTATTCCTTTTGGCTGTTTATGCGCCGGTAGCTTTGTCGTCCAGAGCTGAGCTCGAGGAGTTTTGGGAGAATGTAAGAGAAGTTCTAAATTTGGTTAAGGGAAACAAAAGAACTGTTGTATGTGGTGATTTGAATGGAAGGGTAGGTATCGCTCGACCAGGATACGAGTCGGTGCTTGGAAAGTTTGGCGATAAAAGGGTTAATGATGCTGGCAAGCTTATACTGGCTGTATGCAAGTAAAAGGGTCTTCTTGTGACAAACACTATGTTAATCACAGGAAAATCCATATGTACACTAGAGAAAGAAAGAATGAGAGAAGTATGATTGATTTGTTCCTGGTGGATGACCGACTGCGAAAACAGGTGATGGATACACGAGTGTTCAGGGATGCTAACCTGGGAACGGATGACTATCTAGTAATTACTTGATTTAGGGGTTTGTTCGCAGGTTGGCGCTACCGGACGGCAGTAACAGAACCATAGTCTCTCTGTCACATCCGAAGCTGGAAGTTTCAGGAAGCGGATACTAAGGACAAAGATCCACCCCAGGAGGGTACCGGCATCCCTGAAGTACCCCTTGCCGAGCATCCACGACCAAGTTACTCCACTCCTGAGTGGGTGCTCGGGCTGCCCCGCGTTTTCTGTGGGAGGAAAAATTCCGCTCAAGTCATTAACTGCTCGGGGCAAGCAGACCCTTTACTATACGTTAATTAAATGAAAGAAAATTATATAAGCGAAAATAAATCTCATATATATATGTATATATAATTTCTTTTGTAAGATCTTTCCAGAACTCTCCCAATAGTGCCATCTAATATTGAATAGAAGAATTAAGCTTTCTAGAAAAGTCCACACTCGAATTTCTGCACTTAGTCGGTCGGGACCGGACTTGAACATTCTGGTTGTTTCGGTGAAAAAAGGCTATTTAAAGCCGATAAAATTCCGCGATCGGTGCAGTATTGAATTGGCGATACTAGCGAAGCTTTCGAAGTGAAATAAAGTGAACAAAAGTGTTAAGTGTGAACAATTATTAGTGTGATTAAAGTTTTAATTGGTGTTAAGTAATTAAAGTGTCAATTTTGGTAATTCAATCGGCAGTTTTTATTGTCACGAACCCTAAGCTCGTGACAATTGGTGTCAGAATTGGGATCAAATCATACATATTTTACCGAACTAGGACACGGAGGGTGTCCGTACCCGAAGTCAACGCCAGCAGGAGACGTAGCAGAGAAGATTTGGTGGTGTAACGCTAAAAGACCTCGGGGAGCCAACTGCCAGCCACGGAGGCTGGCCCGTCAACAGCTCCTACACCTGCAGCACCTGACTAAGGTGCTCTCATGATGATGCTGCAGGAACAGGCTCGCTGACAGGAGGAACAGACACGCCAATTGGAAGAGCAGCTGCAGGGCAGACAGGAGGAACGGGCCCGTTGGTTGAAAGAGCAGCAAGTGGAACAGGCCCGCGCACAGGTGGAACAGGCACGCCGACGTATGACGACGCACATGTGGTATGGAAGAGCAGCTCAAACGCGATAAGGAAAAGCAGATGTTCCTCATGAAGAACATTTACGCTACCTTCGAGAAAGAGATAAGGGCGGTGAAGAATAAGGTTACTTAACATGACAACTGCCTGTTGGAAGCTGAAACCCGAATCGACCTTGTGAAGAATCGGGTTGACAACGTAATGGCTGACGTGAAGAAAACGCTGGACGACCTCAAACTGGGAGATGGAATTATAGCTCCCGCAGTAGTTACAACACCTTCGCTACGTGGATTCAAAGTGCCGCTGTTCGATGGGACTTCTTCCTGTTCAGCCTACAAAATCCAATTCGAGGCTGTCATGGAGGCGAACGGCTGGAATAAAAGTCAGGCCATAACTGCATTCGTCCTAGGCCTGCGCGACCAAGCCTTAACTGTGTTGGAAGGTCTCAGTAAAAAAAGTGACCTACGTACAGCTCCTTGGGGCTTTAGAGGTGAGATATGGCGACGCTCACCTGGAACACGTCTTTCGTGCGCAGCTTAAAGATCGCGCGCAACGCAGCAATGAAAACCTGCAGCAGTGGGCCCTTGAGGTGGAGAAGATGGTTCGAAACTCATACCAGTCTGGACCTGCACTCATTGAAGGCAACCTGGTGCAGACATTCATCGACGGCATCCGCGACCTTGAAGTCAGAGATGCTGGGAGGCTCGGGCACAACGAGACGCTTAAGGACGCCTTGGCCCACGCACTGGAGGTGGAAGCTGTGCGGCAGGATCTTCGATCCCATCGCGTCAGGGTTGCGGCAGCTACAGTTCGCGACCACAATAGAGGATACAGCCCTAGGTGCTATGGCTGTAGGGAAAGGGGCCATCTTCGATCCAGCTGCCGCGAAGCGAACCGTAGAAAAGGAAGGTGAAAGATCTCGGGAGGATAGTGCGGCCAAAAGCACCACCCAGCAGCTGCATGGAAACGAGTAAAAGCCGGAACTGCGGGGCGGGTGCTGCCTGACGTAAAAAGAGCCGCAAGGATCCCGATCTCAATCACTGATGATGGTGATGATGATGATGGTGATATAGAAGTAATTCTTCGTTATTTAAGTAGTAACAGGAAATTTGGATTTCTCTTAATCCACTAATCTTTGTAGTGATATCATCACAAGGTATGGTGCACATGCTGTACCAAAGGTCAATCTTACTAGTTTTTGGTGATTAATTTGCTCATGTCTGCAGTAATACAAATATTACGAGTTCTCCATCTCATTAATATGTAACGTAAGTCTTGTTGAACTAAACTGACACTCGAACTCTCGACCCCTTGTGCGTGTTTACTTGAATATTCTGGATGTTTCGGTGCTAATTTGTATTTATAGGCGCTACAAGATGCGATCGGGGAAGTATTGAATTTGGCGAGACTAGCGAAGCTTCGGAGCGAAATAAAGTGAATCAGTGTGATTAATTATTAGTGTTTTAAGTTTTAATTAGTGTAAAGAAAATTAAATGTTAATTTAGGTAATTCTATTGGCAGTTTTTACTGTCACGAACCCTAAGCTCGTAACAGTATAGACTGTTTTAAAGTAGTAGACTATTACATACTGATAAAGAAGAAACATTTTATTACGATTGAATACTACTTAATACTAATAGACTCGCCCGTTTTAATAAAACTTCGTACTCGTATATTAAAAATTGTTAGATTTAAAATATTCAGACCAGAGCCAGAGTCCATTTTTGTGATATTTGGTTGTAGGCAGAACTCTCAGCTTTCGATTCTAAAAAGTACAGGCATACTTGGACACTAAAAATTCTTATGTGCAAGCCATACTTGCACAAGTTTTCCAAGCCAGGAGTATAATTAAAATTACTAAAGTGATAACTTGCCGTTTAGTGGCGGTTAAGAATATCCACTACCCTATATCTTCCCGTGGGTGTCGTAAAAGGCGACAGAGGGAAACAGGCAGGAGATGGGCAGCAGCATCTTCCTGATAACAGCAACTGTACGATAAAAAAACGGCGGTTGCCAACCCGCTCGCCAAGCGTAGCAACTATGGCAATATACCCCCCATGAACAATTACACAAATAGACGGCCCACAGTCCCCGGCGGCCCCGCTATTCCTGGCTACAGTGGCGACCATGGTAACGGCGAGGCAGTGGGTGCTAAGAATCTCCGGTGGAGGTTCGGTTGCCACCTACGACGACTCGACCTGGCAACATATAACGCACGCACCCTGAGGACTGACGAGAAGATACTGGAGCTGGAAGAAGAGGTAGACAAGTTGCGCTGGCATATTATTGGATTATCCGAGGTCCGAAGAGAGGGGGAGGACACGGCAATCCTCGAGTCCGGCAACTTGTTCTATCACCGGATGGGCGACCATCTGTCCCAAGGAGGTGTCGGATTTATCGTCCACAAGTCTCTCGTCAACAACGTTGTAAAGATTGGGAGTGTGTCGACGAGGGTCGCGTACCTGATACTCAGAATCACCAAACGGTATTCGCTGAAGGTCATACAGGTTTACGCACCAGCCTCGGCACATCCCGATGAGGAGGTGGAAGAAATGTATGAGGATATTTCCAAAGCCAGGCATTTCTCCAAAACCCACTACACGGTGTTGATGAGAGACTTCAACGCAAAACTAGGCACAAGATAAAACGGTGAGCTGAAGTTAGGGAAATTTGGAGTAGGGCAACGGAACCGAGGGGGCCAGCAGCTGGACGACTTCATTGAGAAAGAGGGACTTTTTATGATGAACTCTTTCTTCCGGAAACGGCCCCACAGGAAGTGGACCTGGTCGAGCCCCGACGGTTCGAAAAAAATGAGATTGACTTCACTATGACGACCAGACGCCAAATGTTCAGTGATGTCTCAGTGATCGCAAGGGTGAAAACTGACAGCAATCACCGAATGGTGAGAGGCACACTGAACCTAAACGTTAAGTTGGAGAGGTCTCGTCTAATGAATTCAACGCTCCGTCCCCCTCGTGCTCTAATCCAGAATCCCGAAAACTTTCAGCTCGAGTTACGTAACCGTTTTCAGTGCCTACAGGATTGCAATGCGGTGGACGATATGAATGACAAGCTTGTGGAAACTGTCCATGTGGTCGGAGCTAAGTTCTGCAAGACCCACCGCAAAGAACACAAAAACTCTCCGATCACACTCTTAATCTCATGGCTGTTAGACGGGAGATGAGGCTGCAATCGTCAACAGATTTGATGGCATACAGGCAACTGAACAGACAGATCTCCAAATGCATGCGGCGAGACTTACGCAACATTAATACTGCTCGTATTAAAGAAGCGATCGAGCGGAACCAGGGCTCCAAAGTCTTTGCCAGAGATCCGTCTGCCAGTAAGCGCCAACTGTCAAAGCTGAAGACTGAGTGCGGCAGCATCGTTTCCGAGACACCTGAGATTTTGAGTGAGATTGAGAGGTTCTATGGGCAGCTGTATACATCATCGTTGGAGCCACACGCAAGTGTGAGTAACGATTCAAGAGCAAGTCTTATCCGACACTATTCCGATGATATCCTGGACGTCAGTCTAAGCGAGATTAGAATGGCTCTCCAGCACCTTAAAAACGGCAGAGCCCCAGGCGAGGATGGAATTACAGCGGAGCTTCTGAAGGCGGGTGGAACACAGGTACTTGAAGTCCTTCAGAAGCTCTTCAATTCCGTCCTCCATGGTGGCACTTTTCCAGAGGCGTGGAGCAGAAGTGTGATGGTCTTGTTCTTTAAAAAAGGCGACAACGCTCTCTTGAAGAAATACAGACCGATTTCCCTTCTGAGCCGCGTCTAGGTGCTGTTTTCGAGAGTCATTACGAATCGTCTCGCACGCAGACTCGACGACTTCCAGTCTTCCGAACAAGTCGGTTTCCGAAAAGGCTTCAGTACCATAGACCACATACATACCCTGCGGCAGATTGTACAGAAGACTGAAGAGTACAATCTGCCACTTGGCCTGGCGTATGTGGACTATGAGAAAGCCTTTGATTCCGTCGAAATTTGGGCGGTGCTACAGTCCCTTCAGCGGTGCCAAGTTGACTGTCGGTATATCGAAGTGCTGAAGTGTTTGTACAGTAGGGCTAAGATGGCTATCCGGGCACAGAACCAGAGCTCTAAACCTATCCAACTGCAGAGAGCTGTAAGACAGGGTGACGTTATAACCCCGAAACTCTTCACCGCTGCATTGGAAGACGTTTTCAAGCTGCTGGACTGGAAAGGATACGGTATTAACATCAATGGTGAGTACATCACTCACCTTCGATTTGCCGACGATATAGTCCTTATGGCAGAATCGCTGGAAGACTTAAGCACTATGCTTAATGACCTCAATAGTGCCTCCCAACGGATAGGTCTTAAGATGAACATGGACAAAACAAAGATCATGTTTAATGTCCATGTCACACCTATGCCGGTAGTTGTTGGGAGCACTATGCTCGAAGTTGTTGACGAGTGTACCTGGGACAAATAGTCCGACTAGGTAAGTCCAAATCCGACCGAGAGGTCAATCGACGGATTCAACTCGACTGGGCAGCGTTCGGAAAATTACGACATATCTTCTCGTCAGGTATACCTCAACCTCTAAAAACTAGATTGTACAACCAGTGCGTGTTGCCAGTGATGACTTACGGATCTGAGACGTGGTACTTCACTGCTGGCCGTATGAGGACGCTCAAGGTCGCTCAGCGAGCTATGGAGAGGGCTATGCTCGGAGTTTCTCTGCGTGATGGACTCAGAAATGAGGATATCCGCAGTAGAACCAGAGTGACCGACATAGCCCAACGGATTAGTAAGCTGAAGTGGTAATGGGCCGGCCATATAGCTCGAAGAACCGATAACCGATGGGGAAGACATGTTCTCAGGTAGCAGCCTCGTACCGGTGGGCGTAGTGTAGGGCGACCCCCCACTAGATGGAGTGACGACCTGGTAAGATACGCAGGAAGTCGATGGATGCGGGTGGCTTAGGACCGTGCTTTGTGGCATTACTTGGGGGAGACCTCTGTTCAGCAGTGGACTTGTGAAGGGCTGTAATGATGATGATGATGATTCAGATTTAACGAACAACATGCATGAAGATAAATCGTTATGTGAAAGGGCGATTATTGCACCAAAAAATGAGAGCGTTAACAAAATAAATTCACGTACATTAAGCAAAAGTCAGTAGACATAGTTATGGGCACATGTTCTGTGTCCATAACTATGTCATGTATAACTATGAGCACTTCATATCCCGCAGAGTTTCTAAATTCTCTAGAGTTGTCAGGTGTGCCCTCACATAAGCTTCAATTAAAATTAGGCGTCCCAGTCATCCTAATGCGAAATTTAGGTGCTCCTCGTTTATGTAACGGGATAAGGCTGCGTTTGACACATCTTGGACGGAACATAATCGGTGCTACAATTTTGACAGGCGTAGGAAAAAGTGAAAATGTTAATATACCACGGATCCCTATAATTCCCACAGATCTTCCTTTTCAATTCAAAAGGTTTCAGTTCCCTATTAATCGCAGTTTTGCAATAACGATTAATAAAGCGCAAGGGCAAACGTTACAGATAGCGGAGTTCAACTTAGAAAAACCGTGCTTCTCTCATGGTCAGCTGTATGTAGCATATTCGCGTGTGTCAAATGCCCAGAATCTCCATATTCTTTCCCCTAATGGAAAAACATATAACATTGTGTACAGTAGCGTCTTAAAATAGTGTTCATTTAGTTTTTATTTTTCAAAATTCCCACAATCAATTAATCAGAATTCCCACAGATCTTCACTTTCAATTCAAAATTTCCTATTTTAGCTCAGTTTATTTTCAATTCCAAATGCTGCACCTCTGACGGACCTATTAAGCTCAGTTTCCTTTCAACTCAAAAGGCTGCATCTCTGACGCATCTTTTATTTGGCTCAGTTTCCTTTGAATTCAGAAAACTGCATCTCTGACGAATCAATTTAGCTCAGTTTCTTTTCAAAAGTCTGCATCCCTGACGGATAATTATGCTCACTTTCCTTTAATTAAAAAATATCCCATTCCCATTTAGAATAAACAGGCTATTTTCGTGCTTTCCTATACGCTGCGTTTTAAAACATTTAAATAGGCCGACGAATCAATTTTGCTCAGTTTCCTTTTAATAGCTACATCTCCGATAGATCTATAAAACTTAGTTTTCTTTCAATTCAAAAAGCAATGGATAGTTCATTTCCCAGTGACCACAGGGCGAAGCCGCGGGTAACAGCTAGTACGATATACTTTGGAAGAAGCTGGCTACTTAATCTAATGACTTTCCTAATAACTTAATAGGTCTGTTTCAGTATTGGTACGGCAATCAACAGAATCAGGTAAGGTGGGCAGTAGTGCTATCTGAGGCGTATGGGATGGAGTGCGGGGTAAGACAGGACGGCCTGTCTTCTCCTGTACTTTTTAAGATCTACGTTAACAGTCTGATTGGTGAACGCGGTGGTATTGGAGTCGGCTGCTCTATTCATAATATTGCATATAACAACATAAGTTACACCGGCGATTTGGTGCTGCTGAGCCCATCAATTAGTGGTCTAAGAATATTACTCAGTATCTGTGAGAAGTATGCAACCGCTCATGGCCTACGATATAATGTCAAGAAAGTTACGATCGTATTTTTAAATCAAAAAATAAGGGCTACAATTTTTTCACTGTCTCTCTTGAAGGCATGCCACTGACAAGAGTGACAATTTTTAAATACCTGGGGCACTGGGTTACTGAAAATATGTCGGATCATGTTATTGACATAGAGAGAGATCGCAGGGCTCTAGCTATGAGAGCGAACATGCTCACCGTAGATTTGCAGGGTGTAATATAGAAGTTAAACAAACTCCATTCTGAGCCTATTGTCAGTCCTTTTACACCTGAAGTCTATGGGTTGAGTCTATACGGAGGAAACTTGCAACCCTGCGTGTCCAATATAATAACGGCTTTAGTATGCTGATGGGGCGGCCTCGGTACTGCAGCGCGTCGGAAATGTTTGTCTCGAAAATTTCGAGGCACTGGAATAGCGTCCTAATCGGCTCGAGTCCTACTTTGCTTAATATAAAGTAGATAGAGTAGGTAATATAGTATGTAACCTCTTAATTTTTATTAAAATGTTACATACTATATTACCTAAATCGTAAGTTCTTTTTATAATTACCAATCCACTCTATGGAAAAAAATTCTGAAATAAAGAATAATAAATAAATAAATAAATACGAAGTAATAGAATTTATTGAATCAATAGATGAAAGCTATTTAATATTGATGTGCATTTTATCGCATATGAGGAATTGTTCGGACTAATTCCAGCCGCTCAATTTCACCAACATCACATTGCGACAAAATTAGCGATACCGTTCATACCATCTGAATGATTGGCAGTCAACCACTGTGCGGTTTAGAAGAAGTTTTCTTCGTCGCACAACTTCCGTGTGTAATCGACTATCATCAAAGATTTTTCCGGGCGGACGATTTTCCTATACAACTTAAGGACCATCAAAAAAAGAGGCCACTCATTTTTAAAAAGTAGGCAACGTATCTTCGATTCCCTTAGTGTTACAGTTGTTCATGTGCGGCGGTAGTCACTTACCGTCAGGTGAGCCACATGCTCGTTTGCTCTGATCCATGATTTACTGGTTCATAAAAATTAAAGGGATTTTTGAAAATTAAAGGGATCTTGGTAATTATTAGAATTTTATTTTTAATTAAAATTACTCGTAAACTAGGAATGTTTACTTTATGTTGCAGGCGTTGTAACCCAGACCAGGAATAATTATTAGTAGGCCATACTCAAATAGCTCTTCCCTCGTTTTGTTTCTTATTCAATGGCTCAGTACCCAGCGCAGTGGCTAAAAGTTAGGTTGCGGCGCTGCAAATCGCGGGTTTGGATCACGTACAGAACATCTATTTGTATGGCCTAAAAATAATGATTTCAGGTAGAGATGTTTGTGCGAGTGCAATTGATGTTTGTAAACGCCTCTATGATACACGAGAAATTCCCAGTATAAAGGTGATTTAAAAACTACTTACATAAGGAAAAAAGCAAAAGTGTCACAGCCAAACGTCTAATTCAAAGCTCAATGCGACGAACCCATCATCTCACCCCTATAGACAGTTTCATCCTTAACTGTATCGCTTATATATTGAATCCAAAAAATTAAAATATTAATAATATAAAACTGTAATATGGAAAAATATCCAAATAATTGATTTTTAACCAAAAGAATATGATAATTAGTTAACATACAAAAATATGACCAAAAGCATGTCTATACGTCTCTATTTCGCCACGGTATACATAGTATTTTCAAAAGTCCAGCATTTTTTTATCTTATTATTCCATTTCCTAAGTCACTAATTGCACATTTTTATTTCCTTCGTTTATTACCGCCTGTTTATTTTGGTTACAATAAACACGAGCAAAATATTACATATTAACTCTTATTAAGAATATGTTTTATATACTGTGGCTTATAAAAAAGAAACATATTAATGATCTAACATTCATTAAAAGTACATCTCGCATCAAATAGATTTTACCTAAACTAAAAAAGAAATCTGAGTGAATACTGCAATAGAAATGTTAACAAATGAAAACCAGTTGAAATACCAACATGTATGTCGCGAATATAATTTTTTAATTTTTCTAGTGTTTTATTAGTGTAGTAGTTATATCATAAAATTATTATAAAAGGTTTTGTGTGAATATAATTTATCTTTTTACGTTAATAATTTCGAGTAATATATAGAAATATTTGTATTTCTTACGCTACCAACAACCACTTGGTATATTTTTTTTTTGTTATCAAATACAATAAAACCTTTTTGTGATGAAGTAAAACCTGACTTTGGTTTAGACCACAGAATAGAGTTAAAATCAGCAATATACATATATATATATATATATATATATATATATATATATATATATATATATATATATATATATATATATATATATATATATATATATATATATATATATATATATATTATATTTATATATATATAAAGAAGGAAGAAAGAAAAGAAAGAAAAATACTTATTTTTGACACACACAAGGCACCAGAACACAGAAACAAAATCAAAACAAAAAAGTAACGATTTATGAACAAACAAACAGCCAGTTAAAATTAGGAAAAAAAATTATACATAATATATATTCTTAAAATTATTGCCTCAGGGTGATGCCAAAATATAGGAACCAATTGAGCATGATGTCAGGTTGGAAACCTTACGCCGATTTTCTATTGGCCCCCTGGATTGCATTCGCCTTCACCTCTAAAACCAGTTACCGTGTACTTCCGCAAGAACAATCAGTATACGTGAACTCTATGAAAAAACATATATAGTTACTTATATAATAAATGATTAATAAAACATGTATATAATATACAACAGGATACTAATTGTAACAACATAATAGCATCAGCAAAAAATAATAAATAAAATAAATTAAAATGAAATATAGAACATAAAATGTACCTCTCAAATAACCATCAGATATAGGACATGTTAGCATTAGTGTTAACCTTGCCTAGGTCTTTTTGTGCATTTAACATGTACTGTTTTAGGTGACTTTTAAAGGTAGTTATAGAGCTTAGCTGCCTTAGAGGTGGTGGTATGTTATTCCATATTTTCGAGGCTGCATAGCGAAATGCTCCCTTGAAAGATGCCGGTTTGTGCTTTTGTACCGAAAGTTGCTGCGAGCACTGTCTTCCATCACATTGCCTCCTTGTAGCAACCCAGCCGTTTATTATACAAGTAAGATGGTTCTTGATGTTTTATGATGCCAAAAAGCAAGCACGCCAGATGCAATTTCTGTCTCGACTTCATTTTAAGTACTGCGTGATCATTAAAAAACGGAGTGACGTGCCCCCAAAAAGAAACTGTTAAACAAAAACGGGCGCAAGCGTTTTGAACGCGCTGAACAAGCCGCTCCGTTCTGGCCAATAGTCGTGGACCGTACACAGCATCAGCATAATTAAGCTTGGATAAGACTAAGGACTCGACCAGCTGTACACGCAATTCCTCCCGACAAATATGGCCTAATTTTATATAACACTTTGAGCCGATAGAAGCAATTTTTGACAGCTTCGGTAACATGTTCCTAAAACCTTAAACCCTCATCAAGCTTTAAACCTAAGTTCCGTGCTATGTTTACCCTTTTTACTTTCTTTCCCTTCAGTACAATGCCTAAATCTTCCGGTAATTAATTTAATTGTTTCTTTGTCCCAAATATCATATAATTAGTTTTATCAGGGTTTAATAGTAAACAGTAGTAGTATGCTCAGACCACACAGTGACACTTTTTAAATCGTCATTTAGATCCTTAACTGCTGTTTCCCATTGACTGGGTTTGAACGAGATGTAAAGTTGTGTGTCGTCTGCATACATATGATACTGACATTTTACAATATTTTTGGTAAGTCCGCACAATATAAGTTAAAAAGAATAGGGGCTAGAATGGAACCCTGTGGCACTCCTCATTCCCATTCCCACGACACAAACTGACCAATTGCTTTCGATTGGATAAATAACTATTAAACCAGGATAGCGTGCTACATCCGAAACCATAAAAACTCATTTTGGACAGTAATAGTAAAGTAAAAGTTACAGCCTATATATGTCCCACTGCTGGGCACAGGCCTCCCCTCATTTCTGAGGGGGTTTTTAGGGCAAGGAAGTGTCCGCCACGCTGCCCCAATTTGTGTTGGCGAAGTTCACATGTCTTCGAAAATATTTTTTTTCTTGTTCCTCAGACACGCAGGTTTCCTCACGATGTTTTCCTTCACCGCCGAGCACGTGGTAAATCAGCACTTAAAATTGCAATTAACAATTTCATTGGTGCCGGCGGGGATCGAACCCGGGTTCTGTTATATTTACAGCGAGCGTAAACCATCTGAGCTACCACGGCTCTCAGTTATAAAGGTATATTAATAGGTATAATAAAGGTATATTTATGTCATCGAAGGCACGCGAGTAATCTAATAACACCAGTGGGGTGCACATGCCCTCGTCCTGGGCTGACAAGATATTATCCACTACATCAATCAGAGCTGTAGTAGTACTACGTCTCTTACGAAACCCAGACTGCAATTGAGGAAGAATGTTTTTTTTCTCAAGATATTCCGTAAGCTGCTGGCAGACAATCTTTTCTAATACTTTTGATAGGCATGGTAAAATGCTAATAGGGCGTATATCTTTTAAGTTTAAGGGGTTACTGTTATTAGGGAGCAGTCGAACAATAGCTATTTTCCAAAGGTCAGGGAACGCAGAGGTTAAGATTGACTTATTAATGATTGTATGTACGATCTCTAAAGAGTTAGGTAATGCCATGATTATCTATTTTAATGATGAATTGTCAATTCCTATTGCATCTGATTTCAAACTGAGAATTACGCGTAAAATATCGTTCTGACTGACTGATGAAATGGTGAATGTTGCATCGCCGAACCTGTGAAATTCAAAGTAGGTTAGATAAGACAGTGAAGCTTGTGGTTCTCCTGGCACGTCCAAAAAGTAATTGTTAATTTCATTTGCGTCATTAAAGTGTGAAGGGTACGGTCTGCTTTGTAGGTAATAAGAAAACGGCTTTCGTTTTCGGATTTTTCCAAAGCGATTTTAAATTATTACTTTTATTATTAATGCTGTGGCAAAAGTATGCGGCTTTTTAATTATGTAATGATTTTATCAATAGAGATTTAAGCTGCTTTTAGTACTCTCTACTGAATACCGACTTATTTTTATGGTACTTAGCCAAGGCATCATCACGAATTTTCATCATAAACCTAATATTATCTATAAACCACGGAGGGAAAGGCTCCTTCAAAGCACTCTTCCTAATGGGTGCGTGCGCATCGAACACGAATAAAATGTTGCGGTTAAAGATATCATCTATTTTATTTACAGAACAAGAAAACAAATTTTTGAAGTTCAAATCAGATATATCAAAATTAAACTTATCTAAACATATATTATCTAGCGGTCTTTATTGCACCAATTGTGGCGTAGGCTTGTTCTTTATGATATTAAATTCACAAAAAATGATTACATGTCCATATAAATTACTAGGCATAAATACAGACATACGCTTCAATTTTAAGTCAGAAAAAACTAGATCTATCAATGTTTCGGATATGCTAGTGAAATGAGTAGGAGAAGTAACCAGCTGATTTAGTCCCAAACACGATAGACAATCGTTTATTTTTCTTTTTACTTCAGATTCATTTAGCAAATTGACGTTAAAGTCACCCATAAGTATAAAGTGGTCATTATCCCCCAAGGCACCTATTGAGCTGGCTACGGCATCCAGGAACAGATCCAGGTCTTGCCATGGAGGCCGATTTTCTGTGCCTATAGAAATTTTTTTCCCTCGGATGTTAAGTATTAGCCACATTTGTTCAATATTTTCAGGTTTAAGATCCACGGTCAAAACACACGTACGTGCACACGTAAAAACCCACTCCACCACCACGACCTGCATGTACAGTTAACGGGCGCGGCGTGTGACGTAACCGGCACCCAGGGACCGCAGGTGGATGGCCTTCCTCACCCCGCCGCAGCCAAGTCTCATTAACGGCCATGATATCAATATTGTGCGTGGAAAACGGTGATATAAAATCGTCATTATTGGTACCCAGTGACCCAGCGTTATGAAAAGCCAATTAATGTTAAATTGTTTTTACGAGCCATGGAGCAAAATAATAAGCCTACAAATAAAATCATGGTAAAACACTAGAATACCCTGATAAGGTATGGTGCGGAAAACATTTTTTGATTGCGTTTATATATTATTGCAATAAATTAAAATTGTGAACATTACGAGATACGAAGACTTAATATTTTGAAATATAAATTAAGTACATTAAATAACATATTTATAATATGGTTTTTGAAGTCAGAATAACAAATATATATATATATATATATATATATATATATATATATATATATATATATATATATATATATATATATATATATATATATTTGTTATTGTGACTTGAACTTGACTATATATATATGAATAAATAGATAGAATACAGTATAAAGAAATAGATAGGGAAGCCAGTACAATACTGTTGCGCGGCTAAGTTGACATCTCATCTCATGGCACTAGCGCCATCTAGTGTCGGGTAACAGAGCGAGGAGAGAGCTTTCCAGAAAACGACATGACTATTTTTTTAACGATAGCGCCATCTAGTATCAAATTGAAGAACTAAACTTTCTAGAAGCTCTACACTCGATCTTTCTGCGCTTGGTCGGTTGGCGCGCGTATTTACTCGAATATTCTGGATGTTTTCGTGGAAGAGCCCTATATAAAGGCGCTGCAATACGCGATCGGGGAAGTATTGGAGTTGGCGAGACAAGCGAAGCTTCGGAGCGGAATAAAGTGAATCAGTGTGATTAATTATTAGTGTTTTTAACTTTAATTATTGTAAAGTGAATAAAAGTGTTAAATTAGGTAATTCTATCGGCTATTTTTATTGTCACGAACCTCAAGCTCGTAACAATTAGTGTCAGAAGTGGGATAAAATCATGGCGAGTTTACCTAAGGAGGAAACGGAGGGTGTCCGTACCCGAAGTCAACGCCAGCAGGAGACGGACCAAAGAAGATTTGGCGGTGCAACGCCGCAGACGTCGGAGGGCCAGCCGCCGGCTGCAGGCCTGTCAGTAGCTCCTACATCTGCAGCACCTGACTTAGGTGCTCTGATGGTGATGCTGCAGGAGCAGGCTCGCCGACAGGAGGAACAGGTCCGTCGTTTGGAAGAGCAGCTGCGGGGCGGACAGGAGGAACAGGCCCGCCGACTGGAAGAGCAGCTGCGGGGCGGACAGGAAGAACAGGCCCGCCGGCAGGAGGAACAGGCCCGCCGGCAAGAGGAACAGGCACGTCTGTTGAAAGAGCAGCAGGATGAACAGGCCCGCCGACAAGTGGAACAGGTCCGTCGTTTGGAAGAGCAGCTGCGGGGCGGACAAGAGGAACAGGCCCGTCGCCTGGAAGAGCAGATGCTCCTCATGAAGGACCTTCACGCTACCTTCGGGAAGGAGATAAAGGAGGTGAAGGATAGAGTTGCACAGCATGACAACCGCCTGTCGGAAGCTGAAAACCGAATCGAGAAAGCTGAAACCCGAATCCCAAGTAAACAATCGGGTTGACAACGTAATGGCTGACATGAAGAAATCACTGAACGAACTCAAACTTGGCGTTGGAGCTACAGCTCCGGTAGTAGCTAAAACACCTACGCTACGTGGGTTCAAGATGCCACCGCTCGACGGTACCTCTTCCTGGTCAGCCTACAAAAACCAGTTCGAGGCTGTTATGAAGGCGAACGGCTGGAATAAAAGCCAGGCCATGACTGCTCTCACACTAGGCCTGCGCGACCAGGCCTTAACAGTTGTGGAAGCTCTACACTCGATCTTTCTGCGCTCGGTTGGTTGGCGCGCGTATTTACTCGAATATTCTGGAATATTCTGGATGTTTTCGTGGAAGAGCCCTATATAAAGGCGCTGCAATACGCGATCGGTTTATTATATATATATATATATATATATATATATATATATATATATATATATATATATATATATATATATATATATATATATATATATATATATATATATATAAGTATTGGAGTTGGCGAGACAAGCGAAGCTTTGGCGCGGAATAAAGTGAATCAGTGTGATTAATTATTAGTGTTTTTAACTTTAATTAGTGTAAAGTGAATTAAAGTGTTAATTTAGGTAATTCTATCGGCTATTTTTATTGTCACGAACCTCAAGCTCGTAACAATACTGATCTATTATACTCTTTTAGAAAGAATTAAAAAGTTTAATGAACTGTAACCGTGATCTCATTATTTCAAGAGGGTGGACATGTGTGGGTGGAAGCAACGGCAGCGTTATTCATTAGGATCTGCCTTCTACGTGTTATCAAACCCAGCATTTATTAAATTTAATATATTCTATTGGTACAATTTTACCTAATAATTTATAAAAAGCATGACCAGCCTATTTAACAAGCATGAATTCAATGTATTATGTCATAACACAAAATAATGTAAAATCCTACTTAGTATAGCCACTCAACGTGTTCTCCACCTTACGTCACTGCTTTTTGGAGTAATAAATTCACCGTTTAGAGGCGGCTTAAGAATGTCCATTTCTCTATATCGTCTCGTGGATGTCTTAAGAGACGACAGAGAGAAACAAACTAGATGAGCAGTAGAGCTTTCCTAAACACGACAAAAAAATAAAACACTGGGATTACCATCTCACCTATCAAGCGTGGCTACTATGACATATATCCCACCGATGAGGCAACGGATGAGGAAGGCTTATGTTCAGCAGTTGACTTTTGACAGGCTGTAACGGTAAAGGTTAATACCAAGAACTGTCATACATGTTCCAAAAGCTCATGTTCTCGTAGCGTGCGGTCAGGACTGCATCACAATGTGAGTTATGTACCCTTAGCATCAGTCAGCTGCCTTCCATGGAATATTTCAGATTTGCTGCCACGAAGTACGAAAACGATATACCATCACCTTACAGAAATTGTAATTTGCCATTTTCAAAACTCTACTTAAGAAAATTTCTGATATCAATGCAGAAATACAGCATATATATACATACATATACATAATTTTTTTCTGTATGTAAATATTACACTTTTTAGCAAACTTCAAAAAAGGAGGAGGTTCACCATTCGATTTTTGATTAAATGAGATATACTGCAGACCCATACAAATTGTGAGAAAAAAAGTGGTAAAATAGTGGATGAAGTCTTTAATGTAAATATTAAAGCGACTATCTGAGGTTATAATAACATTTCTCAAAAGTAAAGATCGACTTCAAAGAATTAAATTGTATTTGTGTAAAAAAATTTACAAAGTTTATTTGTGTAATATCAAAGAGTACATAAGTGAAAATAATCCCTGGAAATGAGGTGATCAGCACCATGCTAGTTCTATAAAAATTGATTCAATAATTGTGCAAAATAAATTGTCGTAAAGTGAAATATATATAAAAAAGTCCCGCTAGGTTTCACGCTGGTTCTTCCCAGAACAGAATTTTTTCCGAACTACATTTTACATAAATAAAAAAATTACTTTCGATAAGTATTTTGTAATTCTATATTGAATCAGAATTAATCATTTCATTAAAACGAAGAAACTAATTACACATTCTGAAGTCGACGCCATAATTCTTTTTATAGCACCGACTTTAGAATTTTAAATTATTTCGTTCAGTGAAGTCGGCATTTAATGTTTCTTAAATGTTGTTTTTATTATCAATATTCTTAACATATTACACTTAATGGCGGCGCGCGATCGACGGCAGCGTTAATTCGAAAAAAGTATTGGATTGTGTGCGGAAATCAAACAATGAAAAGGTTAATAGGAACCTATGTAACCTGCAGCATACAATCACAGATCGTGGGTAATATGCCTGAAGAAAGGGAAACCCTTCCCGTCCTTTTTATCGTACTGGGGTTGACCACACGGGTTACGTGGACGTCAAGGTAAGCAAGGGTCGAGGCATGAAAACAAACAAGGGCTAAGTGGCTGTCTTCGTGTGCATGGCAACAAAGGCCGTGCACTTGGAACTCGTGTCGTACAGCTCGTCAAAGCGCACCGCGTCATACATATTGCGACAATGTCACTAACTTCGTCGGTGCTAGCCGTGTTTTGGAACAAACATAAGGCTCATTAAAGAAAATATATCTGATCTAGAATTCTTAACTGATCTTACATTGGACATTGAATTCCACTTCAACGCTCCTTCTTGGCCGTTAGTGGGAGGACTCTTGGAGACTGTGGTCAAGGGCCCGAAATATCACATCTAACACGTTATCGGAGAACAAAAATTAACATTCGAAGAGTACTCAACGATACTTACTCAGCTAGAAGCGTGTCATAATACTAGGTCGCTGTGTGCATTAACGGAGGATGTGGAGGACTTTGACTTCTTGACGTGTGACATACGTAAAACTACAACCTGATCTAGAACGATTACTAGCCACAAATCAAGTACTCTGATAATTCAAACACCTGTACGTCGTGATAAACGATAGTTATTTTCCCAACACGCGTCTATTAATCCGTCCGCCAAGTTTAACGATTATTGCGAATCCTTCTAGATTTAAGCACAAGCTCGTCAATATTCAGTCGTAGAATATTAATAATACACTATGTTGTTTATATGTTAAGTATCACTAGTACATTGAATTTTTCGTTAAGTTTGATTAACTTCTGGTACTTTGTTATCATATTTACATATTTTTCAGTCGTTTGTCATTTGTCTTACACTACTAGCTTCATTAAAACCCGCGTTTGTCATAGAATCGCGATCGTGGCTATAGAACATGATTAAACGTGAATTTCAAGAGTAAAAAAATGTTACCCATATTATGAATCTGTCGACAGTTAATATTCACATATTATTCAGATGGAAAGATTGATTGCCAGCAAATCATTCCAAACAACCAATGACGCCAAAAGATGACAATCGACGAAACAAACGCTGCGTCCTATTTGTCGGTAATTTCACAAATGAATGGAAACCCGCCTTCCGTTGCTGTTTTGCCTAAAGATAGAAAAATAGAAGTATAATAAATCAGGCAGTTCCTGCGTATAGTAGCCATTACGTGTCCATACAAAATCTGATATATTAGTGCTTGAGACTAAACAGTTTGGTAAAAACAAAGCCAAGAGTCAAAAATATGCCTCTTGGCACTTGTCTCCACTGCTTGTGGTTTGTCTAAGGTTAGAAGCTACTCCGATAAATTACTATTATAATTTCACAAGAACTTCTAGTTTATTCTGCAGTTTGCATTATATAAATAATAATACGCCCAAAGTTGAAACATCTATATGTTCTAAAAAGTGTATAATTGCGTCATTAATCATACATTCCATAAGTAAACAGTCCACCACTCAAAATGGGCCTCTGCTATTAAAGTTTGCCGAACTCACCACGCCGGACAAGTGAATTGGCTATGAAACGAACAAATGTAACGCATCTTTGATGCTACTTCCCATCGTCGGTGAGGGGATTTTCAATCCTACATAATATTATTAAATACGAGCACCTTGATGTTGCGGCGCAAAATAATCTACTATCCCATATAATTCATCGAATGTCTTAAGAAGCGACAAAAGACGGCCATTAATATCTTCTTGATAACAACAACTATGTCAAATATACATATATAGAGACGGGCAGACGAGCACATAATCTATCTGACACTAAGTATATCCAGCGGCCCATAGACATCTACATTCATCCACGATTAAAAATAAAAATGCAGATGCATCGATATCTCAGAGAGCTAAGATAGAATTTCTCACTTCCATGAAAAAGTTCTCCGGTACGATACATTAAACTGCTTTTTTACGTTGATATTTTGTAAAATCATGGTCCTTCTCCAGTCGTGCCGATTCATTCGTTCTATATTCAAAATATAGCGGCAACATGACTCTACCACGTACATTCTACAAATTCTACAAACTTCTACTAGAATCTGCTAGGTCTACACAGAATAGTTATCTTGAAACTCCACAGTCCTATTTTGTAAGAACACTTAAACACGCTGAATTTATCAGTTCATCACGATTTTCTAAATCTCGCCGGTGAATTGTTGTCTAGGGCCACCAGGAATCATGACGAAGTATAGCATCTGGATAAGTAGGCCTGCACACAATGAACTAAAATTTACATCGAAACTGTATCAATAAGATGTTATATAAACGAAATTGTGCGCATATCTTCTGGAAAATATTATCAGGGATAAGAAATTAAAAGGATAGAGCATTAACGTCAGCCGTAAGCACATTTAACAATTGTTTGGCGTTTAGGATAAAAGTCATTAAATAACAACACTACAGAACATTTACGAAATCATAAAAATAAAGAAAATTATAAAAACAGTTTTACAATATAAAACAACACTGAAGCATTACTTTAAATAAAATTAGTGTTTAAATAAAACTAAGATATTCTGTTGACCATGAACTCTGATGATATTAGTGAAAATACCAGGTCAGTCGTGAAATTATTGCGTTGTCAATTATCATCGGTTTCAAATACATCTACAAATTTCAAATTATTTGGACATCGGATAGTATATAAAAACTGAATTAACGAAATTTCATTACATTTATACCTCACCGGCACGGAAACTTGGCCACTCGTGAATTTGCTGATTATTTGCACTGAAACGTTTTTTTAACAGTAAATTAAGGGTAGATGCATTCAATAAGTGTCTCTAATGGTTTTAGAACATAGAAATTTAATGTTTACTTCACCGAAATTTTTCTTTTCAAGATAACATGTTTTCACTAAAATTAACATCTTTCCATTGTCACTTTAAAAACACTACAAAGTTAAAAATTAAGTCTGTTTCTTTATTGTCTATCAGTTTTAATATCGGGTGTTTCCTCCTCTAGCCCTGATAACCGCTTGCATTCGATCTGGCATGCTTTGAATGATGTTTCTGACATCAACTTGCGGTATGCTGTCCCAAGCGGCCAGTGCTGCATTTCGGAGCTCATTTAGAGTTTGTGGCGGTTTGGAGCTGGACTTTATCTTTCTTTTGAGCATACCCCATACATGCTCAATTGGATTTAAGTCCGGGCTACGAGCTGGCCACTGTAATTTTTGTATTCCAACCTCTTCCAGATATTCCTCTACACAATGTGCGACGTGCGGGCGTGCATTATCGTGCATGAGGAGGAATTGGTCGTGTCCAATGAATCCCGAATAAGGCATTACGTGCTCCTGAAGAACTTCCTCGATGTATCGAGTAGCTGTAAGCCGATTATCGACGATGACCAACTCTGTACGTGCGTCGGAACTTACACCTCCCCATACCATTATTGAGCCTCCATGGAAACTCACAGTTTGGGTGGTGGTAATGGGTAGAAACCTCTCTCCTCTTTTTCTCCACACTCGTTCTCGACCGTCTGGAGCACGTAAAGCTATTCGACACTCATCAACAACACTCTAGCCCATTGCTCGTGGGTCCAATTGACATGTTCTCTTGCGAACTGAAGTCGGGCTACTCGGTGCTGTCTGAGAAGTTCTGGACCTCGTGCTGGTCTACGAGCTTTTAAATTCACTTCCTCCATTCGTCTTCTCACCGTACGCTCACTAACATTAACGCCTCTTGCGATTTGGAGCCGCTGGCGTATCTCAACAGCGGTCAGGTAGCGGTTTCTCAAAATCTCCATAACAATAAAACGATCGTCCCGGGCCGATGTGCACCTTACGCCCCCACTGCCTGGCCTGCGGGTGTAGCGGCCTGTCTCCTGGTATCGTTTCAGTGAATACTGCATTGAGGACCGTGGTACGTTAAGCACAATAGCAACTTCACGCTGTGTCAGCCCTTGGTCAATTAATGCTACTGCTTGTGCAACTTGTGCTGGTGTTAATGGCATTTTTATTGGCTTTAAAGCACCTTTAGTTATTTAATTAAGACACAAGATCACAATAATTAAATAACCTTACAGTAAACTTTTCACAACACACAAATTTAAAATGTGAACTTAGTCGCTCAAATGACCCGATTCAACTAAAAATTAAAGAATTCGTCATGGTGCACTTAAACATAATGAATTACCCTCTTGAACTTGAGGGTAAACATTTTTTGACATACTTGCATAACAAACATTCATCAGAAACACTTAAAGCTTTTGCTATCGCGAGATAACCGCTTGGCCAAGTTTCCGTGCCGGTGAGGTATATATAACTGCTTCATAAGCGTGTTAAAAAGATTTATTTGTGAGGTAATTTGTACTCAACACATAATTATTATATACAATGTAATGGTGGTGTAAGATTATCCGCTTTAAGGCAATCTACGTAAGAAGCCAATGTTAAGCACTTGACTTTAAGAATTAGACTGTAACGGTAACGGTATCATAATAATTTAAAAAATTTAATATGAAAAAATTATATTTTCGTTGAAATAGAAAATATATAGTTTGTTGTAAACATAAAACTATAACTGAAAATGTATCTACAGGCTGTGTGATTTTTCTTTTTTTTTTCTTTCTGATCTGCTTGAAATTTTTATAATTGTAGAAGCGACACAAGGGAAGCAAGGGACACAAATGACAATAAAATTATAGGGATCTTGCAATTAACTTCCAAATTAATTCCAAATCAATCCATCCATCCTAATAAATAGGTCTTGTGAACAAATGGAGAACGTTTTAATTTCTTCTGTCTAAGCTACAGACTCGAATAAAATATATTTACTTTTATAATACGCACACACATTTATGATTACAGATTTCAGCCTTTCTAAATCTACTCCTGTATTGTAATTTAATGAAGGAATATACCTACTAGCATATAAGTGTAACTAAATTAAAAGGTAGTAATTAGAGAAGACTTATTTATAGTTGTACGCGCAAGAGGCTGTGATTGGTCGACGTCATCGCGAGCCGGCGCAGTGGCATCACGTCATCTTTCGTCCCCTCTCTGTAATGTTATACATAGCTCACGCAGAGTTCGTCTTGTCACCACGCATGTAAAACTCTTAATTTGTTAATGAACAACATAAAGTCACATTTATCTAAAAGAAATAAAATATTCATTTCTGCGCATACATAAGTTTTGGACCTTCATCGCTGATATTGGAAACCAGCAGTTGGAAGAAACATAAAGCGGATTAATAGAGATAACGCAACCGGCAATCGCCTTCGGTCGCAGCACATTGATTTTGGTGAGACGTACCTGCCTGGTTATTTGAGAGGAGCATTTAGATATTGTTTATTATCCGTGGTTACTTTTTGAATTTCAGTGTCACAGTTATCAAGTCTTATCTGCCAAAATAAGAATACCTATCACGCGTAGTAGATTCCAGTAGCAAAGGCCTCGTCATACCACGACCCGACACGACACGACCTAACGCCGTAAGTTTGAGAATAGCAACTGTAAGTACTCCTGTTTTTTATAAATTGCCAAAATGCCTAACGGAGACCCAAAGTCAGGTTTATCAAAATCTAGTTCTTTAAGTAGTGATCAAATTAAAGAATTAATCAAAAAAAGGGGAACAGTTAAGGGTAGGTTAACGAATTTTCGAAAATATATTTCCTCTTTTATAGATAAAACATTAACTAATGAACAGCGCGCGGAGTTAAAATTGCGTATGCAAGGTGCATTAAGTCTTTATAAAGATTTTAATGAAATTCAGAATTATTTAGAAATATCTCTTTCGGAAAGTGATTTAGTAAAACAGTTAGAAGAACGTGAATGTTTTGAAAGTCTTTATTATGGCGTCCTCGCTCAAACGCAATTTATAATAAATTAAGATAATGAGATGAATATTCCTAAATCGGCAAACAATAGCATATTTCAATCGGTTAAATTACCTACAATTTCTTTACCTACCTTCGATGGATTTTCACAGAATTGTGTTATAACGTTAAATAATTTAATAAAGTTTTTACGAGATAAGGCTGACATGTTAGAAACGCTTTGTGTCACACACGCCAAGTCTGGCATACATTATGAAAATAAAACACAACACCCTAGTTCCAGCGCTCATAACCACATGCATAAGGTACACTGCAATTTTAGTACAGACAAACCACAAAATTACACAAAAGATTTATGCATTATGTGCAAAGCTAAACATAAATTGTATTCATGCCAAACATTTCTTGAATATGATTTACAAGATAAAATAAAATTTATACACCAAAAGGGGTTATGTGAGAACTGTTTACGTCCGGGACATGTGGCTAATGAGTGTAGGAACGGGCCTTGTCGAAAGTGTGATAAAGAACATAACTCATTAATTCATACTGACAAAACCAGCGAACGATTATCACAAATTCCCACGTCAAAAAATAATGTTATATCTCCTAACCTTTTAAATAGTTCGGTTGCATCAAGCAACAGCGATAATAGAAATAAAATCATACACAACTCTGCACAGGTGAGCAACTCACACAGACGTACTAAGCGCGCAGACGTCTGCATCGCTGCCTATACTACTGTCTACAGCGGTCGTTAAGATAGCCGATAGCTTATGTAACTATCATAAGGCACGCGCGGTGCTCGATAGTGGCAGCGAACGTTGTTTCATAACACAATCGCTTTGTGACAAACTTAACATGCAATTAATACAGTCCACTCATAAAATAAGAGGTATCGGCGGTAACACAATAACACAATGTTCAAAAACATGCGATATCGAATTAAAGTCTGTTAGCGAGCCTTATATTACGCACGTAAATAAATGTCTTGTTTTACCGCAAATTACGTCTTCCCTACCGGCCGTGAATGTGAATATTGGTCAGTTTCGTATACCAACCGATATACAGTTAGCCGACTCAGAATTTTATTAAACTAGTTCGATTGATTTACTGATTGGTGCAGACATTTTTTGGGATCTATTATGTGAGGGTAGAATTCGCTTATCAAACGGACCTTATTTACAAAATACTAGACTAGGTTGGATAATATCCGGGCCTATTTATTCACAGAAATTAAGAAATAAAAATTATATTCATTGTAATTTCATACGTGGTAGAGCCATGCTGCAGCTATATTAATTGTATAGTTGGAGCACGAATGGGTCGGCTCAACCGGGGAAGGACCACGCTCTCACAGAATACCAGCGTCAAATAGCAGCTTAATGCTGCTGTGTTTCGTATGGTGAGTGTAGAGAACCGGATACCCTTTTTACTGGAAAAGAGGCATTCCATCTTAGTCCTCAAGGCTGACAACGCATCTGCATTTTGATTCGCAAACGAGGATAGATGTAGATGTCTATGGGCCACAGCAACCACATACCATCAGGTGGACTGTGTGCTCGCTTGTCACCCTTTTCCTATAAAAAAAAATACAATCATTAGACGCGCAAGATGTAAGTATACAGTCTATATACAAACAGTTACGTATGTTCTGGGAGATTGAAGACTTATCGGTAGGAAAGAGAGGGAGTGATGGATTGAGTGAAGAGGAGCGTTTATGCGAGAAACATTTTAAACAGACGACGACGACGTTGATGGGAGGTTCTGTGTACGCATCTCTTTTAAATTATCACCAGACTTTATCGGAGAATCTTTTAATCAAGCTAAGCGACGTTTTTTGGCATTAGAAAACCGCTTAAAACACAATCCTAATTTAAATAAAATGTATAAAGCTTTCATATACGAATATATGAGTTTAGGACATATGACTTAAGTGCACACATACGGTAATCCCCATTAATTTAAGCCACATCACGGTGTTCTTTGCGAAAATGCAATTTCTACGCGATTGAGAGTTGTATTCGACGCAAGCGCTGCGTCGACTAGCGGCAAATCGTTAAATGATTTACAACTCGTAGGTCTGCCTATACAAGGTGATTTAATTGCTATATTGTTACGCTTCAGAGAAAATAAATATGTTGCATGTGCGGATGTGGAGAAAATGTATAGGCAGGTACATATTGACAAATCCCAGCGTGATTTACAACTTATTATTTGGCGTGACAGTCCTAGTGACCCATTACAAATATACCAGTTAAATACGGTTACGCATGGAACTGCGTCCGCTCCATTTTTAAGTTGCCGATGCTTAAAACAGCTGGCGCAAGATTGTGATAACCCAATAGTGGCTAGGACAATTAGTGAAGACTTCTACGTTGACGATGGCATTATTTTAGCTAATACTAAATCTGAATTATTAGAACTATGTCGAGAGACATCTAAAGTTTTAAAGTCTGGGTGTTTTCATTTGCGTAAGTGGATTTAAAACTTTGAGCAGGAGGGTTCTGCATATATAAATGAGGAATCTAAAGAATTCTTATTAAATAATTCTACACTAAATAAAATATTAGGTCTTGGTTGGTACAATAAAAGTGATGAATTACATTTTGCATCTAAGATCATCAACAACCCTAAAAATATCACAAAACGAATAATACTGTCTCAGTCCTCTCAAATATTCGATCCACTCGGCCTGTTGGGACCTATGATTATAACAGCTAAGATTTTGTTACAGAAGCTGTGGTTGCTAAAAGTTGAGTGGGATGAACATTTACAAGATGATATAGCACAGATCTGGAAAAACTTTGTTGATAACTTGTCAGTCCTTAAATCATTACGCGTTCCACGTTATGTAATGGGTTCGAATCCCGAGCGCATAGAATTACATATATTTACGGATGCCTCAAAAACCGCGTACGGTGCATGCGCTTATATATGCACTGTCGATGTTAATTCATGTGTTGTCGTTAAGTTGTTATGCTCGAAAGGTAAAGTAGCTCCGCTGAAGCCTATAAGTATACCTAGGTTAGAACTATGCGGCGCATTATTAGGCGCTCGTTTGTTTGAAAAAATAATTAATGCTTTACGGTCTAAGTTGGATAATGTTGTATTTTGGACAGACTCAACAATAGTATTGGGTTGGTTACGTATGCCTCCCAACTTACTTAAAACTTTTGTACAAAACAGAACCGCAGAGATCTTGGATTTAACAAAAGATAGGCCGTGGCGTCACGTAAGTGGTAAGGCGAACCCCGCTGACTTAATATCACGGGGTCAAAGTTTAGACTTATTGTGTGTCAACAGTTTATGGTTTCCAGGGCCGCAGTTCTTATATGATTTGAATTTGTGTGATACAAATAAAACAATACATTTGAATGATATGCAATTACCTGAGATAAAATCGAATCTAATATGTAGCTCGTTATCTAATAGAATTAATAAAGAATCTGTATTCTCGTTTGAAAGGTTTTCTCAGTTTAATCGTATGCGGCGTTCATGCGCTTATGTTTTAAGATTTATTTACAATGCGCGTTATAAGAACAACAAGCGCACCGGGCCGCTTACTGTTGATGAATTGAATGAATCTATGTTACTATTGGCGAAGTATTCGCAGCATGAGTCATTTCTAGATGTAAACAAATTGTTTTAAACAGAAAACCGGTTAAAGATAACGAACTATTAAAATTAAATCTTTTTCTAGATAGAAAAAATATTATCAGGGTTGGTGGACGTATTTTACAATCATTTAATTTTGATTTTAATAAGAAATATCCTATTTTATTGTCTTCTAAACATCACTTTACACATTTATTATTTAAGTATGAACACAAGCGGTTAATGCATGCCGGGCCGCAGTTATTACTATATACTGTTAGGGAAATGTGGTGGCCAGTAGGCGGAAGAAATCTTTCAATAAAGGTAGTACATAGTTGTGTAAAGTGTACGCGTATGCGAGGTCAAACCGTTAAGCCAATTATGGGAAATTTACCTCAGGCTCGGGTAGGTCCTGGTTTTCCTTTCTTACGATGTGGCGTAGACTATGCTGGTCCAGTGCTCATACTGAACCGTAGGGGTAGGGGGGCAAAGACTATAAAATCTTTTATATGTTTATTTATATGCTTCACAACGCGCGCTGTTCATTTGGAGCTTGTGAGTGATCTCTCGTCATATGCTTATTTGTTGGCACTTAAGCGGTTTATTTCACGCAGAGGTAAACCAATAGAAATATATAGTGATAATGAAAGGAATTTTGTTGGTTTAATGCATGATTTTGCTAAATTATTATCTCAAATATCTAAAGACTTAGAAGAATACGCGACATCTCAAAGTATAAAATTTAAAATGGGTCCTCCTTATGCTAGTCATTTTGGTGGTTTATGGGAAGCTGGAATCAAGAGTTGTAAGCAACACTTGCGCCGTGTGATAGGTAACGCGCATTTAACTTTCGAGGAGCTGTGCACAGTCCTGGTTGAGATTGAGGCTGTGCTCAACTCCCTTCCTCTCACACCTATGTCCACGGATCCCCACGATTATCACCCACTGAACCCCTCTCATTTCTTGGTAGGCCGTCCATTAATTTCACCTGTGTCTGTTGACCTGAATACTGTTCCAGAGCATCGTCTTACACGTTATCAAAGAGTCGAGCAGATACGCCAGCACTTCTGGAGCAGATGGTCTAAGGAGTATATATCTGAGCTGCAAGTGAGGACCAAGTGGACTGAGCATAAAGGCGATCTATAGGAGAACACTCTAGTACTTATAAAGGATGACAATCAACCACCTATAAAATGGAGAATGGGAAGAATTATCAAAACGTTCCCTGGAAACGATGGTGTCTCCAGAGTTGCAGACATTAGAACAGTGAATGGTACTGTACGACGGGCATTTCCAAAAATCTGCCCGTTGTTTTCAGAACAGACGTAATGACTGTTTGTTGAAAACACATGGTGCTTTCAAGGCCGGGAGCATGTACGCGCATTAAAGTATCACGTCAAGATGGAGAGGCTGTGATTGGTCGACGTCATCGCGCGCCGGCGCAGTGGCATCACGTCATCTTTCGTGCCCTCTCTCTAATGTTATACATAGCTCACGCAGAGTCCGTCTTGTCACGACGCATGTAAAACTCTTAATTTGTTAATGAACAAAATAAAGTCACATTTATCTAAAGAAATAAAATATTCATTTCTGCGCATACAATAGTTGTAAAACTACTTTTTAGCCTACAAGTCCATCTAGGTCATTGCTGTGATCTGGCCTGAAGGGTATAAAGTATTTTACTTTCTGCAAATATCTTTTCCTCTTCATTTTACAGGTAATATAACTTTTACAGTATTTTAATTTAAGGAGATTTGACTTCTATAAACGCAATTATCTTGTCATTTCAATAACTAACTTTTCGAAATCAGCTTTCAGCACCCGCATTTAGATAAAGTCAATCACTTTGACAAAATGATTAAATTTTTTTAACTTCTATCCATTATATCAATTAGGTATGAAAAAATTTAAACGTGTTATTTAACGTTATTGTACACACTTTCCACCTGTTTCTTATTCGCGAATAAATGACACCTAAGGTTTAATCTATTCGCGAATAAGATTTAAAATACAAATGCATTTTATCCCCTGGGGACTAAGATGGAGTGCCTCGTTTCAAGTAAAAATATTGTTATTCTGTAAGGGCGTGGTCGTTCCCTAATTCTGAGTACGTGAAGCTTTACTTTATTCTCGTAAACGTAAAACGGTGGCAAAATCAGACCGCGAAAAACGTCATTCCTAGAATGTTCGGAAACTATAACAGTTTTCTCCCTATATAAGGAAAGAAAATTGAACATTAAGAGTTTCTTTAATATTATAACATCTCATTTTAATTATTACATCTCATATTAATTACTTAATGATTTCTTATATTTACGCGAACACTACTTTTACGGATTTTATTGCGTTTAATTTTAATTGATTTTTAATTCCCAACGTTTCGGGTGCTTTCCAGCACCCATGGTCACGAGGGACTGAGGTGACTGACGTCTCGATGTCAATGTTAACCCGGAGTACCTTCAGATTTTTAATTATTGTTTATGGTCCTATATACGCAGGATGAACTTACTCTGTCTTGGAGTCTTGCAGTGGTATGCTTGGGTTTAGTTTTAATTTTATTAATTACAGGGTCCCAAGCAGGTGGTAGTACCCATAGTCATTCTCTATTGAAATTGGGATGTCTTTAAATTTCAATAGCCTCACATTTCATCCTTGGTAGGAATCAATGTTCTTTCGCGAGGATTTGTGGTCTATCAAATCTAATGTAGTGATTGGGGCCGCCTAAGATATGATCACAAACTGCAGACTTCCCGGAACGTTGATGCTTCACGTCAGCTATATGTTCTTTTACGCGGATTTCATTAGATCTTTTCGTTTGCCCTATGTATGAGAGACCACATACACGATCAAGCTTGCGCACTCCTGCATCCTGTAGAGGAATATGACACTTGACAGATGGTAAGAACTGACTAATCTTCTTCGGCGGCCCGTAGAATGTTCTAATAGAAGCTCGCTTCAAGATGTAGCCAGTCTTGTCTGTGACACCTCTGACACATGGTAGTACAAAAGGCACACGCTTGACTGTGGCCGGCTTCACTCGGTCACTGTGACGTAGGCGCGGGACCCGAAGACAGATGCAAACTCACTTAACCAAAAGCAACTTACTGAATCGACACGAATCAAGTTTTCAACCTGGACATATCACAGGGCATGGAGTTTGAAAAGCTGACGGTGTTAGTTTTAATAGATTTTCTAACGCCTTTAATACCGTTGACCATGATATTCTCATCACCATCTTGCCTTACATAGGTTTTTCCTTATCGGCACGGAATCGGGTCAAAAATAAAGTCAAAGTGAAAAAAATAAAAATAATATAGATTTGTTTATTTTAAACTCAAATATAAATAAATATTTATCAAGTTAAATATTACTGCACAAAGACGGATTTAATGCTTTATATTATTTAATAATTATGGCCTGACAGACCACCAGCAGTCCAAAAACAATGAAAAATCAACTGTCTTATTTCTTGGTAGTTGATAAAAATTGTCAATCTCGTAAATAAGCTAGTATATTTGTCATATATAGCTTACGCAGATGTGAAAAAATAAAACAAGTTCTTGATTTGATATGCAATCAGTGTAAAAACATGTATAACTATCATATACGAGCACCACACTTAATAAATTGAAAAATGTTTAACACTTACCTCACGTAGTCCAATTTGATTGGAAATCTCATTCTTTATGAGTTCCTTACGTGGAGAATCGAACCCAAAGAATGTGTGTGATCTTATTCTCATAAGTGACTTGCCACAGCTGATGCATAATGTTCATGACGAACTATTGGTGCATTTTGCGAGTGAAACTTGTACCTAATAAAGAAGTTATAATTATTATATTGATATTATTTAAGTAAACTCAGCTGTCATAAAATCTATGAAACGATATCGATTTTTATTCGATTAATAATATCATAAAAAGAATAATCTTTTACGCGCTTTAAGTTCTGTACGCTTTTTAAAATATATTTTACTTTATAATTTCTATTTCAAATGTATTTTTAAGAACAGTTAACTCGTGCAGTATTGTTTTGTTATGCTCTAGAGAATTCACGGTAAATCAGCTAGAAATTAACTTATTTAATTATCATAACACGATTCCATTTTAAATGTAATGTTAAGAACAGATAAGAATAACAGTTAAATTGTGCAGTAGTGTTTTGATATACTCTAAAGAATTCTTGGTAAATCAGCTACTAATTCGCTTGTTTAATTATCATAACTATAAATGTGAAGGTTGTCAACGATTTCAACCGAACCTATAACAATGGTTTTTTTTTTGTTTTTAACGGTTGACCACCGCTTTTGATGACTTAAAATGGATAAAAACCCATTCTGTGCAATAAGTTTTTTCTCTTTGGTAATGAATAAACCACAGAAACCCCTATAATGTATAATAGTCATTTTTTAGATACAAGTAGCACATTTTAAAGAACCGCAAAAACAACTTTGTTATTTATACAAGCACTATGAAAAACAAATTAATTTGTTGCTGGCAATAATTATAGTGGTATTTTTACTCGATGTAAAACCTATGCTTGTTACTACAGAACTCTTCATGGGCCTGCGAGTCCGACTCGCACTGAGCCACTTTTTTCAACTTTTTGTTTTATTTTAATAAATAGTTTTTTCGTTTAAGCGGAGCTCTTTTACTTTAGATTTATTACCTATATCTATAACAATCAATCTGATTAGGTAAAGTGTGTAAATACGATCCTTAAATTATAAAAATAATAATTGGAGTGGAGCATCTTAGGTAGGTATATAGTTTTATTTATTTAGAAAATATTAATTTCACAATTGATTATTATAATTATATAATTTTTTCACACAACGCCTTCATTAACAATGTAATGCTATAATAATAATTTTCAAAATCGGTCAAGTAATTTTCGAGATTAGCCAAAAAAAAAAACATATACATTGAAAGTAGCGCTTTCTATAATAAAATGCATCCTATATTTTTTTTCATTCATTGCAGCCCTTCACAAGTCCACTGCTGAACATAGGCCTCCCCAAAGTAATGCCACAAAGCACGGTCCTGAGCCACCTGCATCCATCGACTTCCTGCATGTCTTACCAGGTCGTCACTCCATCTAGTGGGGGGTCGCTCTACACTACGCCTACCGGTACGAGGCTGCCACTCGAGAACCTTTCTTCCCCATCGGTAATCGGTTCTTCGAGCTATATGGCCGGCCCATTGCCACTTCAGCTTACTAATCCGTTGGGCTATGTCGGTCACTCTGGTTTTACTGCGGATATCCTCATTTCTGAGTCTATCACGCAAAGAAACTCCAAGCATAGCCCTCTCCATAGCTCGCTGAGCGACCTTGAGCGTCCTCATACGGCCAGCAGTGAAGTACCACGTCTCAGATCCGTAAGTCATCACTGGCAACACGCACTGGTTGTACAATCTAGTTTTTAGAGATTGAGGTATACCTGACGAGAAGATATGTCGTAATTTCCCGAACGCTGCCCAGCCGAGTTGAATCCGTCGATTGACCTCTCGGTCGAAGTTGGACTTACCTAGTCGGACTATTTGTCCCAGGTAAACGTACTCCTCAACAACTTTGAGCATAGTGCTCCCAACAACTACCGGCACAGGTGTGACATGGACATTAAACATGATCTTTGTTTTGTCCATGTTCATCTTAAGACCTATCCGTTGGGAGGCACTATTGAGGTCATTGAGCATAATGCTTAAGTCCTCCAGCGATTCTGCCATAAGGACTATATCGTCGGCAAATCGAAGGTGAGTGATGTACTCGCCATTGATGTTAATACCGTATCCTTTCCAGTCCAGTAGCTTGAAAACGTCTTCCAACGCAGCGGTGAAGAGTTTCGGGGATAAACATCACCCTGTCTTACCCCTCTCTGCAGTTGGATAGGTTTCGAACTCTGGTTCTGTACTCGGATAGCCATCGTAGCCCTACTGTACAAACACTTCAGCACTTCGATGTACCGACAGTCAACTTGGCACCGCTGAAGGGACTGTAGCACCGCCCACATTTCGACGGAATCAAAGGCTTTCTCATAGTCCACATATGCCAGGCAAAGTGGCAGATTGTACTCTTCGGTCTTCTGTACAATCCGCCGCAGGGTATGTATGTGGTCTATGGTACTGAAGCCTTTTCGGAAACCGGCTTGTTCGGGAGGCTGGAAGTCGTCGAGTCTGCGTGCGAGACGATTCGTAATGACTCTCGAAAATAGCATGTAGACGCGGCTCAGAAGGGAAATCGGTCTGTAGTTCTTCAAGAGAGCGTTTTCGCCTTTCTTAAAGAACAAAACCACCGCGCTTTGGCTCCACGCCTCCGGAGTAGTGCCACAATGCAGGACGGAATTGAAGAGCTTCTGAAGGCCATCAAGTACCCGTTTTCCACCCGCTTTCAGAAGCTCCGCTGTAATTCCATCCTCGCCCGGGGCCTTGCCGTTTTTAAGGTGGTGGAGAGCCATTCTAATCTCGCTCAGACTGACGTCCGGGATATCATCGGAATAGTGTCGGATAAGACTTGCTCTTGGATCGTTACTCACACTTGCGTGTGGCTCCAACGATGATGTGTACAGCTGCCCATAGAACCTCTCAATCTCACTCAGAATCTCAGGTGTCCCGGAAACGATGTTGCCACACTCCGTCTTCAGCTTTGACAGTTGGCTCTTTCTGGCAGACAGATCTCTGGCAAAGACTTTGGAGCCCTGGTTCCGCTCGATCGCTTGTTTTATACGAGAAGTATTAAAGTTGCGTAAGTCCCGCCGCATGCATTTGGAGATCTGTCTGTTCAGTTGCCTGTATTCTGTCAAATCTGTTGACGATTGCAGCTAACAGCCATGAGATTAAGAGTGTGATCGGAGAGTTTTTGTGTTCTTCTGCGGCGGGTCTTGCAGAACTTAGCTCCGACCGCATGGACAGTTTCCACGAGCTTGTCGTTCATATCGTCCACTGCATTGCAATCTTCTAGGCACTGGAAGCGGTTACGTAACTCGAGCTGAAAGTTTTCGGGATTCTGGATTAGAGCACGAGGGGGACGGAGCGTTGACTTCATTAGACGAGACCTCTCCGAACTTAACGTTTAGGTTCAGTGTGCCTCTAACCATTCGGTGAGCGCTGCCAGTTTTCACCCTTGCGATCACTGAGACATCACTGAACAGTTGGCGTCAGGTCGTCATAATGAAGTCAATCTCATTTTTGTCGAACCGTCGGGGCTCGACCAGGTCCACTTCCTGTGAGGCCGCTTCTGGAAGAAAGAGTTCATCATAAAGAGTCCCTCTTTCTCCATAAAGTTGGCCAGCTGCTGGCCCCTCCGGTTCCGTTGGCCTACTCCAAATTTCCCTACCTTCAGCTCACCGCTTTCTCTTGTGCCTAGTTTTGCGTCGAAGTCTCCCATCAACATCGTGTAGTGGGTTTTGGAGGAATGTATGGCTCTGGAAATATCCTCATACATTTCTTCCACCTCCTCATCGGGATGTGCCGAGGTTGGTGCGTAAACCTGAATGACCTTCAGCGAATACCGTTTGGTGATTCTGAGTATCAGGTACGCGACCCTCATCGACACACTCCCAATCTTTACAACGTTGTTGACGAGAGACTTGTGGACGATAAATCCGACACCTCCTTGGGACAGATGGTCGCCCATCCGGTGATAGAACAAGTTGCCGGACTCGAGGATTGCCGTGTCCTCCCCCTCTCTTCGGACCTCGGATAATCCAATAATATGCCAGCGCAACTTGTCTACCTCTTCTTCCAGCTCCAGTATCTTCTCGTCAGTCCTCAGGGTGCGTGCGTTATATGTTGCCAGGTCGAGTCGTCGTAGGTGGCAACCGAACCTCCACCGGAGATTCTTAGCACCCCCTGCCCCGCCGTTACAATGGTCGCCACCATAGCCAGGAATAGCGGGGCCGCCGGGGACTGGGGGCCGTCTGTTTGTGTATTTATTCATTGGGGGGTATTTGCCATAGTTGCCACGCTTGGCGAGCGGGTTGGCAACCGCAGTTTTTTATATCGTCACAGTTGTTATCAGGAAGATGCTGCTGCCCATCTCCTGCCTGTCTCCCTCTGTCGCCTCTTACGACACCCACGGGAAGATATGGGGTAGTGGATATTCTCAACCGCCACTACACGGCACGGCATCCTATATTAGACATCTATAATTATACATGACAATCTAGTGGTGAAAGAGTTTTCAAAATCGGTCAAGTACTTTACGAGTTTAGCGAAAAAAACATATTTGTTGATGGCCTCTATAATAAAATGCATCGTACGTTTTTAAGCACCATAGCAAAAAAAAAAACGATTGGGTTTAGCCACTCGCACACACAGTAAAAACATAACCATCCTTTTTCGTCTGTAGTCAGATAAACGATTGCTTGACAACGGTTGCGTATCGGCTGCATTGGATAAATATCCATTGTAAACGGTTTCTTTACACTTATATCATAACATAATAACAGTTATCGAAAAATTGTATTAGCATTGTAATAATGATACCATAAGTAATCGACCAAAAAAAGAAATCGATATTTAACGAGATTTGTGATTGGCAAAATTTTTTATTTTATTCACTAACTAATGAATTACGTATTTACCTAATTTTATTTTTATCTTTTCGGTACTTTTTTTGTGTAAAAATGTTCCCATCTATTTAGTAATAATATATATAATTCATAATTAATAACCATAAATAAAGATATATTTTTTTAACAAATGCAAGTTGTTGGGCGTTCCATGGCCAAAAATGGGCATCCCCTTTGATACGGTTATTAGCCAGTGAACTTCTTTTTAGGTTGGGTAAGGAGAATCATATAAAACTTTATAGTTAACGTAAGCCACCCTTTCTCCGTTAAAAACATGCAGTAAAACATCACAAACAAACCAAAAAACTAGTTTTAAGTCAAGTAATGGAAAAAATACTCACCTTAATAGTGTTGTGTGAATAAGCCAACTAGCGCAATCTAGTGTCAGGAACGAGAGCGAGGGGAGCGTTGCAGTTTATGACATCACAGATCTTTCGACCGACAGCGCCACCCGAAGAACTAGAAAATCTATACTCGAACTCTCGGTGCCTTGCGCGTGTTTACTTGAACATTCCGGATATTTTGCTAATTTAAATAAATAGGTGGTGCAAGATGCGATCGAGACAGAGTTGAACTCAGCGACACAAGCGAAGCTTCGGAGCGGAATTAAGTGAATTAGTGTGTTTAATTATTAGTGTTTTTAACTTTAATTTGTATAAAGTAAATTAAAGTGTTAATTTAGGTAATTCTATCGGCAATTTTTATTGTCACGAACCTCAAGCTCGTAACAATTGGTGTCAGAAGTGGGATAAAATAATGCCGATTTTACCTAAGGAGGAAACGGAGGGTGTCCGTACCCGAAGTCAACGCCAGCAGGAGACGGACCAACGAAGATTTGGTGGTGCAACGCCGCAGACGTTGGAGGGCCAGCGGCCGGCAACGGATGCCGGTCCATCAGTAGCTCCTGCATCTGCGGCACCTGATTTAGGCACCCTGATGGTGATGCTGCAGGAGCAGGCTCGCCAGCAGGCGGAACAGGTTCGTCAGTTGAAAGAGCAGCTTCAGAGTGGACAAGAGGAACAGGCCCGCCGACAGGAGGAACAGATGCTCCTCATGAAGGACCTTCATGCTACCTTTGGGAAAGAGATAAGGGAGGTGAAGGATAGGGTTGCTCAACATGACAACCGCCTGGTGGAAGCTGAAACCCGAATCGAAGAACATGAAACCCGAATCAACCATGTGAACAATCGGGTTGACAACGTGATGGCTGACGTGAAGAAAACGCTGAACGACCTCAAACTTGGGGATGAAACTACAGCTCCCGTAGTAGCTACAACACCTTCGCTACGTGGGTTCAAGGTACCATCGTTCGACGGGACTTCTTCCTGGTCGGCCTACAAAATCCAGTTCGAGGCCGTCATGGAGGCAAACGGCTGGAATAAAAGCCAGGCCATGACTGCACTCACCTTAGGCCTGCGCGACCAAGCCTTAACCGTGTTGGAAGCTCTCGGTAAGAAAGTGACCTACGAGCAGCTCCTTGAGGCATTGGAGGCGAGATATGGTGACGCTCACCTGGAACACGTCTTTCGCGCGCAGCTTAAAGATCGCGTGCAACGCAGCAATGAAAACCTGCAGCAGTGGGCCCTTGAGGTGGAGAAGATGGTTCGAAAAGCATACCAGTCTGTATCTGTGCTCATTGAAGGGAACCTGGTGCAGACATTCATCGACGGCATCCGCGACCTGGAAGTCAGTGCTGCTGTGAGGCTCGGGCACCACGAGACGCTTAAGGACGCCTTGGCCCATGCACAGGAAGTGGAAGCCGTGCGGCAGGATCATCGTTCCCATCGCGTCAGGGAGGTTGCAGCAGCTACAGTTCGCGACCGCAACAAAGAATACAGCCCAAGGTGCTATGGCTGTGGGGAAAAGGGCCATCTTCGATCCAGCTGCCCTAAGCGAACCATGGAAAGGAGAGTCGATCGACCTCGAGAGGGTAGTGCAGCTAACGGCACCGCCTGGCGGCGACAGGATCATCGTTCACCTCACGCTAGGGAGGTTACAGCAGTTACGGTTCGCGACCACAATAAAAGATACAGCCCTAGGTGCTATGGCTGTGGGGAATGGGGCCATCTTCGGTCCAGCTGCCATAAGCACACCCTAGGAAGGGAAGCTGAACGGTCTCAGAGAAGAAGTGCGGCTAACAGCACCGCCCAGCAGCAACAGGAATACGACTTTACTATCAGACACTGCAGCGGGAAATCTCACGGCAACGCAGATGCATTGTCAAGAAGACCTTGTCCTGAAGATTGCAACCATTGTAGTAGGCAAGAGAGTAAGGAAGTGGTATCCGTGAGGATGCTTAGGACAGACCACCTCAGCAACGGGTGGAAGGACAGCCCACGTCATGCACAGCAGGAAGATCCGGACATCAAGCCGATTCTGGGATGGATGAAGGCCCGTGCTACCAAGCCTAAGTGGAGGGACGTCTCAGCGATGAGTTCAACCACGAAAAGCTATTGGGCCCAATGGGACAGCTTGCTGCTTCAGGATGGAGTCCTGTGCCGTAAATGGGACAATGGTCGAAGAGACAACTGTCGTTTGCAAATGGTTGTCCCTAAAGCTAAAGTGCCGAATGTTCTACAGCTGTGCCATAATGGTCGTTCAAGAGTCCATTTGGGAGTTAAACGAACTCTACTGAAGATCCGAGAACGGTTTTACTGGGTCCACTGTCGAAACGATGTCGAGGACTGGTGTCGCAAATGTACAAGTTGTGCGGCTGTAAAGGGACCTCAGACTCGTAGTAGAGGTGCATTGAAGTTGTACAATGTTGGTGCACCATGGGAGAGAATAGCCATTGACGTGGCGGGGCCGTTTCCGGAGAGTGAAAGCGGTAACAAGTATTTCATGGTTGTGATGGATTACTTCACTAAGTGGCCAAAAGTTTTCGCCATTCCAAATCAAGAAGCTTCAACAGTTGCAAATAAACTAGTTCATGAAGTCTTCTGTCGTTTTGGAGTACCTTTAGAGATTCACAGCGATCAAGGAAGGAATTTTGAGTCTCAAATATTCCAGGAAACTTGCCGAGTTATGGGTACTCATAAAACAAGAACGACTTCTTATCACCCGCAATCTGATGGAATGGTGGAACGATTAGAATTATAATCAGACATTGGAGAGGTACCTAGCAAAAGTTGTAGACAATCGGCAACGAGATTGGGACAAGCACATACAACCGTTTTTGTTGTCATATCGAAGTTCTGTTCACGAAAGTACAGCAGTGACACCAGCTTTCGCAAACTTTGGAAGAGAATTACGGCTGCCTGCAGACCTGATCACTGGGATACCACCTGATGCCCCACGCAGTATAACCGATTATGCATATGACTTGCGGAACAAAATGAATGACATTTATGAGCACGTCAGACAATCGGGCCAGCAAATGTCTGAGAAAATGAAAACCCGGTATGACCGCAAAATGAACAATAAAGGGTTCAGCGAAGGTTCATTGGTGTGGTTGCACAATCCAGTCCGCAGCAAAGGGAAATCTCCTAAGCTTCAAGCTAAATAGGACGGCCCGTACCGGATTGTAACCAGGATCAACGATGTGACCTACCGGATACAGAAAGGCGCAAGAGGGACTCCTAAGATCGTCCATGTGGATCGCTTGGCACGTTATTATGGGACCGATAATGCTCGGGACGAGCATGTCTTAGGAGGGGGCAGTGTTGTGTGAATAAGTCAACTAGCGCCATCTAGTGTCAGGAACGAGAGCGAGGGGAGCTTTGCAGAGAATGACATCACAGATCTCTCGACCGACAGCGCCACCCGAAGAACTAAGTTTCTAGAAAATCTATACTCGATTTCTCGGTACCTTGCGCGTGTTTACTTGAACATTCCGGATATTTTGCTAATTTAAATAAATAGGTGGCGCAAGATGCGATCGAGACAGAGTTGAACTCAGCGACACAAGCGAAGCTTCGGAGCGGAATTAAGTGAATTAGTGTGTTTAATTATTAGTGTTTTAACTTTAATTTGTGTAAAGTAAATTAAAGTGTTAATTTAGGTAATTCTATCGGCAATTTTTATTGTCACGAATCTCAAGCTCGTAACAATAGTTTGACAACCATGCGGCATCTCTCCCGACAGTTTTAAGAAAGAAAGTTTTTGTTGTTTGTGGTACCATCTATTACTATTTCTTTTGTATTACAATAAACTGAATATTGTTTTATGAAGATATTTCTGTCACTTTCTCTCTCATAACTACTCAGATAAGACTATTTCAGTTAAAATAAATGATAATAGCCAATTACTGTCGCCTGGCCAATTACTATATCCACTACCCTGCACTGTTATGATAATCCTGGTTACTACTAGAACAAGCTACGATAGTATTACACTATATTTTATACTGTTCAGTAGTCTGGTTATATAATTCATCATATAGTTGTTATAGTTAATCGCAATGAGAACATCAATACACCCCAATAAGTGTAGTTTTGTAATCTTGAAAGCAGTGGTGGAAGTAGTAATAAGTAAGTTTAGTGGTTTGATCTTGCAATTTTGTATGTTTAATTTTTTATTATTTCCTTTTGCAATTTTGACTATTGCTCTCGTTACTCTCTTGATTATGTCATAATATTTTGGTCACTTGAATGGCAGTGACAGATTATGGTTAAGGCAAAGGTATGTAGACCATTAAGCCTTACTTACATTGTTTTATACCTTAGCGAAATTTTGCATTAAAATATTACTTGGAATACTTTATCCAGCTTGTGTTATCTTTTGCCATGTTCGTATTTTTTTAATTATGGAAAATTGAATTTTTCGTGTTTTCTGCTTTGTAACTATCAGTCAACTTGAGGAACGATGGTGTGATAGAATAGTACCTTATATTATACATATAAATTATATTCCAGCATTATATATCTCATTATTTTTGTAAATATTTGTCTTAGGTATATGATATTTATCTTAAATTACTATGTCTGATGATGAAGTTTTTGTGTCAGCAAGTGATATGACCTCGTCTTTTCACTCCGATGATGACGATTATAACTTTCAGGTCGCCCTAAAGCAACAAATTTCTGATACATTTATTAACTTTGTTCGCTCCAATCTTAATATATGTCATAATAATGCGCAAAGTATTCCATGTCATTATACTGAATTATTGGCTACTTTCTCAGCTGATGTCGTCCATGCTATACTAGTGTCCGAGACCTGGTTAAAACCTAAACTATGTTCTACACCATATGGTCTACCAGGCTTTGTACTGGTACGACAGGACCGAATTTTAAGGCCTGTGTGTATTGTTAGTGAAGGTGAAGTCGCTATTTACATACGTAGTGATATAACCTTCAAAATAATATCCACTTTTGATCAACAGGCTAATAACATGGAGTCGTTTACTCTCCTCCCTCTATTAATTATTTCTCCACTTTGGAATCTATTATAGATAACATCTGCTCTGAGTACACACATCAAGTCATTATGGGTGATTTCAACACAGACCTGTTAAAAAACTCCTCTAATTCTCAAAAGTTACGATCTATCATAAAATCGGTCAACCTCTCCATTCTCCCCCTTAAAACTACTCGCTCTCATATTTCTACCACGGATTCTTGGATCGATTTAATTATTACATCGTCTAATAAAGTTGCGAGTTATGGTCAGTTCCCAGCTCCTGGTTTTTCAAACCATGACTTGTTATTTCTCTCATATAGACTAAAACCACCTAAACATATCCCTCATACAATAAAGTTACGCAGCTATGCTCGATTAAATAGAGATAGCTTAATTGATGATGTGTCCGCCATTGATTGGTCTCCAGTGTTAAATACCGACTCAATTAATGATACGGTTATGGAGTTTAATTCTAAATTATTGAATATTTACTATACACATGCGCCACAACTCGAGGTTAAAATCAAACGTACATCAGTACTGTGGATCACTAGCGACGTACGCCTGGCAATAAACGGACGCAACAGAGCTTTTGTCACATAAAAATCTTGCCGTACTGTACAGAACTGGGAGGCCTTCAAAAAGGCTAGGAATCGCTGCAATCAGGTGGTGAGGTCTGCTAAACGCCGATATTTTCAAGACTTCCTAACTAATTCATCGCAATCGGAGACATGGAAGTTCATTCACTCTCATGGTCTCAGTAAAACTATAAAACAAGTAATCTCAGATATTTTCTCATTAAATAATCTCAATGCTCACTTTTCTACAGCGGCTTGTCTCCCATCTCACATTAAAATGAAAACTATTTCGGATATTACTTCCATGTCATCCCCGCATACTGATTCTTTATCTTTTTCTGCTATCACTGAGAAGAATATCTTAAAAGTATTACAAAAACTTAAGTCAAAAGCAGTAGGCCATGACAACATAGAAAGAACCATGATATCATATGTTTCAGATCATATTGTACCGATTTTAACCTCCATTATAAACCGTTCATTGCTTACAGGAAGTTTCCGTTATGCTGGCAGAAGGCTTTCTTTCTCCCTCTTCCAAAAACCTCTATGAACAGTGCTCTCAACCACTTCTGGCCTATCTCGATTTTACCGTTTTTATCTAAAGTCTTAGAAGCTGTAGCGCTCAAACAGATACGAACTCACTTAACCAAAAGCAACTTACTAAATCAACACCAATCAAGTTTTCGACCTGGACATAGCACCGCAACGGCACTTTTAAAAATAACAGAGGATGTGCGTGAGGGCATGGAGTTTGGAAAGTCGACGGTGTTAGTTTTGATGGATTTTCTAGAGCCTTTAATACCGTTGACCATGATATTCTCATCACCATCTTGTCTTACATAGGTTTTTCCTTATCAGCACGGAACTGGATCTCCTCCTATCTTCGTGGTCGCCAGGAGGCGATTCGGGTCGATGGTATGGTGTCCGATTGGGGTGAATTAACCACTGGTGTTCCGCAAGGTGGAATTCTCTCGCCTTTACTTTTCTCTATATTTATTAACATGATTACTTGTAATTTTCGTGCTTCTTACCATATGTATGCCGACGACTTGCAACTCTTTTCTCATGCCGATGCTACTACCTTGAATAATGCTGTAACCGTGATTAACTCCGATCTTAACTGGCTTCTTAGTTGGTCAAGAAGGTACGGGGTCGCTGTTAATCCAAGGAATTGCCAAGCTATAGTCTTGGGCAGCGCACGTCAATTGGGTAAACTTAATCATACATCGTTCGATCCTCTGATTTATAATGGCGAGGTAATTCCTTACAGCTCTCATGTTAGGGACTTGAGATTAACCTTGGATTGTTCACTTACTTGGCACAATCATGTTGAGGAAGTTAGCTGTAAAGTTTGTACTACGTTGAGACAATTGTACAGATATAAAAATATCTTACCGCCTTGTACGAAGAAACATCTAATTCAATCGCTTATTCTTCCTATGTTTGATTATGTCGATGTGTGCCTTAGAATTCTTAGCACTATGTTCACTATTCTTAACAATCCATTGGCTCCAGAGTATTTGAAATGTAAGTTTCAATACCTGGGTTCTTCCCATGATTGCAATCTTCGCTCTCGTAACATTCTCGTGCTCCATACTCCCTCTCACCGTACTGGTTTCCTATCAAACTCTTTCGCTGTTACAGCTGTAATACTCTGGAATGTGCTTCCCCTAGCAATAAGAAAATCTCCTAACAAGTGGATTTTTAAAACAAAAGTAAAGGAACATTACTTGGGTTTTCGCACATTTAATCTATTAGATACTTATATATAGGTACTTAATTAAGTTTGAGCTACGGGTATGTATGTATGTGATGCGTGTGTGTGCGTGTGTGTGTGTGTGTGTGTGTGTGTGTGTGTGTGTGTGTGTGCGCGTGTGTGCGTGTGTGTGTGTGTGTGTGTGTGTGTGTGTGGGTGTGTATGTTTGGGGGAGGGAGGTGTATGTGAAATTTATCTATTTTAGGTTTCATCCTATCTCACTGCAGTACACACATCTCCCACTAACTTTCCGGTTGGCTGGTAGAAAATGCCATATGGCATTAAGTCCGCCGTTTGTACCTTAAGTACAATAAAGTGTAAATAAATAAATAATATATATAATATACACACACATACACACACACATATATATATATATATATATATATATATATATATATAATTTTCTACAAATATTTAAATTTATTATCGGCTTCCTTTCATAATTTGTTATTTATTATTCACCCGAAAATTCACAAACCACGAAATTTAAAATGAATCTACAATTTTATTCACTTTAAACGGAGAATATTTAATAAATTGAACAAAATATAAAATCAAAAATTGTTTAAAACGAAATAAAATTACGAAAAATAACTTGCTATGAGAGAAAGATAGAAATAACATGTGCGCGCGCACTGCTCTCTCTTGCTCATAATCTTCCCACTGCTCTGCTCCCACACTCCCACTCAACTCCCGTTTGCCTCGCCCGATCACACTCCTCGTAACTTTTTTGAAGTTTTACTTCAAAAATACTTCGCTAGTTTGGCAAGTTACTTTAAAATTTGATGCAAAATGGTATGATACTTGCTAAATTATTTCTTAGACAATTTTAATTTTGTATAGAAACCCAGTTTTGAACAATTTTTTCTAACCACAATGATTCTAGTGTAGTTAGAAACTTTCCTCCAAGACTTTCCTTTTACATAATATTCCTTTAGAAGAATCTTTTAATTACGATTTTTTTTCTGAACAAAATAATGAAGAAGCATTAAAAATGTATAAAATTCTAGCTATCCGCCTCGGGTTCGCACGGATGATTTCTGCATCTAGACGACAGCGCCACTTACCGGGTCCAACTATAGCTAACAACTACCCAGGCCACTCCGAATCCCGTAATTTCGTATGGAAAAATATATAAATTGTTGAGAAGAAAAGTAATACGTTATTATTTTAATTTATTACATTAATACTGAATTATGTATATTATGAAGAAATTGTTAATATAAATTAACTGTCTTAAACACTGTTACAACAGGAATTTAAAGGGTTTGAAAATACTGGCATTTGACGGCTCTGATACAAGAATCAGAACATAAAGAAAGGATATAATGAGTATTTTATTTTACTGATACACTGTAACAAAATCATTTAATAGTCATTATAAAAACAGAATATAATTATACTTTTTGAGATTGTGGGACTCCTTTTCTGCTTAGTATTACGTCCGGGTAGCCTTCCACTCACATATTTTTGCAAAAACGAAAGCACTGCATGTATAAAAAAAAAGTATTTTACTAGTATAATTACGTGCTGAGAGGCATTCAGTAGTCAAATACCATCAGATGGACCGTTAGATCCATTTGGCTCTTCTATTTGCTTCCTTGCTGACTTGAAACGACACAAAGGCTTCTGCTTGCAAATAAAAAGGTGAATAACTGGTGACTGGAATAATTGTAATTTATACGTTAACCAGAATCAGAACCGTACGGAAAGTGAGACCTAATTGAACTAAAGGTGACTAAACTTAGCACCGGTTTTTAATTACTACATGAAATCAGTGATTAATAAGATATAACACAAACTGAGATTTGATTTTTGATTGATTTGTGATATACTGTATAGTCCAAAAAATCGATTATTATTTGTATATTTAAAGGATCGTCCATATAGCTAACAAAAACTCTTATACAGGTTCTTATCATAATATAACAGACAACTACAACATGTGCTTCAGGTAATACAACCTGTATTATATACAGAATATAAAACAAAAATATTATATAAAATATAAAAGGCGAGTATCAAAATAAAAAGACAACAATAAATTTTACCCAACACTGTTTATTTTACTTTTTATTTAGTTTACGTGGTAGAACCACATTGCAACTAGTTGTAGCATGAAATAATCGGCTCGACCGAAGTAGAACCACGCTCTGAAAGAATACGAGGGCGACACTGAAAGTTTTTAGAACTGGTATCTTGTAAACGATATAAAAAAAATAAGTTCAAATTTTGAAAATGAAACTTTTTGCCAATATTATTGTGTATGTATTTCATTAATTTGTCATTTGTTTTCGATTTGGCAGCAAATTGAAAATTGTCTGTGTCACGTCAGCATAAATTTAAAGCAAGAAAAGCAAGAGAATTTTCGTACAATGATTTTTTATGACTTTCGATGTCATTTAAGTCAACAAAAAAGTTATGATAGACTTCGAATGGCCTTTCACGATGAAGCCCCATTTTGTGCCACTGTTAACAATTGGTTTAATGAGTTTAAACGTGGTCGCACTAATCTCACCGATGATCTGCGTGAGGTATGGCCTTCTACGGCGACGATTGAAGATAACATCAGTGTTGTGCGGCGTATGATAGAGACTGACAAAAGAGTGACTTATCTGCAGATTAAGAGAAGCTTAGGGATCGGTATGAGTCAAGTGCACAAAATCTTCCATGAGTATTTGGCGGTCAGGAAGCTTTGTGCCCGGTAGATACCTCATTATTTGACAGAGGGCAATAAACTACGTCGTGTTGATTGGTGTCGTGAAATAGTTCAAAGATTTAACGGAGATGACTCAAATGCTGTGTTCGACGTAGTTATGGGTAACGAAAGCTGGATTTATTGTTATGATCCTGAAACTAAGAGCCAAACTACTGTCTGGGTGTTTCCTTCCAAGGAGTTGCCAACTAAAGTGAAGAGAGGTCGAAGCGCGGAAAAAGAGATGGTGGCCTCGTTCTTCGGAGGACAGGTCATTACGCAACAATTGTTTTAGAGGATCAAAAATCAGTTACTGCAGATTGGTACACTAAAAATTATTTGCCACTTGTCTTAGAAAAAGTTCGGGAGAAACGACCACACAGTAGGATCCTTCTTCACCACGACAACGCCTCCGTGCACACCGCCAAGCAAACAATCGACTACTTGGCGACGACAGACGTGGAATTACTGGGTCATCCGCCCTATAGCCCTGACCTCGCACCTTGCAATTTTTATTTATTTCCTAAAATAAAAGAAAAACTTTGAGGAAAAGTTTTATGGACGTCGAGGACACGGTGGCTACGTTTCAAAATGCCGTCGAAAAGACCCCTAAGGACGAGTGGGAAAAGTGCTTTTCTCAGTGTTTCCATCGGATTCAGCGATGCATTGATGTACAAGTAAATGGACACTATTTTGAAAAGACATAATAAAACTAATAACTTGCTAGTTTGTTCAGTTTTTGATTTTCTAATAACTTTCAGTGTCACCCTCGTACCAACCTCAAATAGCCGCTCAATTCTGCTGTGTAGAGAACCGGAGACCCTTTGTTCATAGGCGGTGGTAGTCACTTAACATCAGGTGAGCATGCGGCTCACCTGATGTTAAGTTACTCGTTTACCCCATCTCCTATAAAAAAAATTCATATTAGTTCTCACGTATGACAACCCATTTGCAGTGTGATTCCCAATCGAGGATATATGTACATGCCTCTGGGCCACAGCATCCGCTTATCATCAGGTGGACTGTGTGCTCGTTAGTCACCTTTAATCTATAAAAAAAAGTTACTGGAACTTATTTGGTATAGACAATATAAGCCAACTGAGGCCTAAGTAAATGTTTAATTTAATTTATTCCACTACTCTTTTCGATTTTTGTTCTTAATTTTGAACGTTGGTGTGCAATAAAATGTTGTTAGATTACTTGAGGGCTAAAAGTTTATTAGTAATGTAAATAATTCGTAAATGGGACGATCCTTTAATTTGTTAAACGCTTTTCGTTAAAAGTTTGATAGAGTGAAATGAATAATGGCTTCAAAGTCACTGCATATAAAGCAAAGAAACAGACCCATTGCCGTGAAATCATATCAAGATTGAAATTTTACACCTGTTTTGGAGATTATTTTTTTTCTCTTATATTGCTCTGATCTAAAAATTGTATTTCTTATATATATATATATATAAATTACGTGTCACGGTTGTTTTTCCGCGATGGACTCCTAAACCAATTAACCGATTGTAATCAAATTTGCACACTGCTTGCAGTTTGGCCTAACTTGAGAGATAGGATAGTTTTTTTGCCCATGAGTGACCCACAATTTCGTTTTTGCGAATTTGAGGATATTTAATAGGACATGACAAAGCTTCGTTGAAAAGGGCAGAACGACATCTCTCTGGCCTATATATAAAAAATTTATAAGAAAGTTATATATCATTTAATTTTTTAAAAGTTAAAAAAGTTAAAGTTACAGCCTATATACGTCCCACTGCTGAGCACAGGCCTCCTCTCATTTCTGAGAGGGTTTTAGGGCAAGAAAGTGTCCGCCACGCTGCCCCAGTGCGTGTTGGCGAACTTCACATGTCTTCGAAATATATTTTTTTTCTTATTTTATAGAAATGCAGGTTTCCTCACGATGTTTTCCTTCACCGCCGAGCACGTGGTAAATTAGCACTTAAAATTGTAATTAACAATTTCATTGGTGCCAGCGGGGATCGAACCCGGTTTGCTCGCGTATTGTAAAATTTACAGCGAGTGGTAACTCAGATGTTACCAAGGCTCCCTATTCTAAGAATTTTATGATTCTTAATTAAACAATATTAAAATTCTTCCGAATTTAAAAGAGTATTGCCATATTTTTTCTTCCGCGACGTGAACGCACTGGGTAGCAGCTAGTTGTTGTAACAACTATATATTATTCTAAATATTTATAAAATCTATCATCGAAAAATACTCCGACCTATAAGAACCCCTTCTTAAAATCGTCTTGAAGTAAGCATTAAAATTCATAGAATACTATAATTATAGTATTCTGTGCTAAAATTAGTTATGGAACCTCACTGTTGGTTAATTTTATTTAAAAAGTAGTGACCTGCCCCGATTTTATCTTATTTGATTTCACATTATAACCTGCATTACTTATCGCATTGCTTTCTTTCTGTCCGTCTTCATCATTATTATTATTACAGACTACTAAAATACTGATTATCCACTAAAATATTTTACCGCCACTGATTGGCCTCCTCCAATGATGGCCTCATGGGGTGGCAGCAAAAATATCCCCCATAATTGCTATAGTTACCACGCTTGGCAGGCGAGTTTGTAAACGCAGTTTTTATAGTAATTGAATTGTTATCAGGAAGGCACTACTGCTCATCTTCTATTTTACTTCCCTCTTTCGCTTCTTACTAATGGGTGTCCATTTAATGATTTTTATTTGTGAATAATTTCGGCCGTAATTAAACAGCTTTAAACTTAAAACCGTAGACCATATAGGTTATTCATTAGAGGTGGATTAGCAGTACTAAACGTAAAATCACACCTTTGATATTAGGCTCCAGGTCACTGGAACCGTAATTTACGTTTGGCAAAACTCGATAGTTTTATCGCCCTCTATCGGTGGCACAACAAACTGCGTTAATCAAGATTATTTTTCTACCCAACATTTCTTTTCTACTACATTATTTATACTACATAATTTTCTATTGCAATTGTAATAATATTAATTACAGAGAATTCGCAAATATATGTTAGAGTAGCATCTAATGAATAACATTTGTGCTGACTACAACCACATACTCTATTATAAATTTACGAGCCAGCGGGTAGCTGTGCATTAAATAAGGTCACCGCTTTCTATTAATTTCATGTAGCTAATTTTTTGTTGCAACTTTTAATACTTTTAAAGTCAAGTTAAAGTCAATTGTATCAAGTAATTTTAGTATTATATTATAGAGGTATATATCACCTCATAACTTTCCAAATTAGGTACAGTTATTGCCCTAAGAAAGGAAGGAAAATAGTGGGAAGTTGTTAATAACCAATATGTGCAACTCTATTTAAAATGAAACGTAATGCAATGATTCTGAGCATGTAAGAACCATGTTATAAAGTACAGTGGCTGCAGAACGAATAAGTCAGCTTTGCAGGTGAATGATGACATATGCCTTTAACTCCTATCACATCTTGAGTGGCACACAAAGTTCATAGTTTTTGCATAAGAGGCGATAATGGAAAAAGAAAAATTTAAGAATAATTGACATTCAAATGTAAGCCTGACATAAAATATCGTGCGAATTGTCTCACACCTTTAGTGAGACAATTTCTCCTCATGGTCTGCGTGCTCGTTTTTCAACCCGTCCAAAATATTACTAAAGTCCTAAAAAAATAAAGTTTTTGCTTATAGGATAGTCCACCTGATGGTAAGTGGTTACTGTGGCTCATAGACATCTACATCTATACTCGATTGCCTATCAAAATGCAGATGCTTTGCCACCCGTGACGACTAAGATGGAATGCCTCGTTTCCTGTAAAAAGGGTCTTTGGGGAAGTTTATGTTATACAGTTTAAAATTATAAAAATTTATATATCTAACTATTGTAATTAAAAAATAAAACATTAGAATATTTCATTTATTTGATTATAAAAGTAAATAACAGTAGGACTATAATAATACAAAGTTTTATAAGTACTTAAATTTATTCGCCTATTTCTCTCTAAAAACTTAAATATGCCAATTGATAACTATTTCTATACAAGTATACAACACATGCAACGCAAAAAATTTATCACTACTCATATAATTAATACCGTTAATATCATAATACTTACTAAATAATTTGTATTGGGCCTTCTAACATTGCGGACAACAAGCAACGTGCACAGTTGGCGTCATGTAAATGTTGTGACTAATTATTTAGCCGGGTCATAAGTTCTGTAAAAACCTTATTATTTAAAAATTTATGCTGCTATCCTTGCTGCTTACAGACCTTGTGGTTTTAAGCAAATAGACAATTATAACACGTCATTAGACATTACACTTGAGAAACAATCGTCGTTAAAAAATATAGTGTAAACAGGTGATATAAATATTGATCTCAACACAAAAGGCAGTGAAGGTGGAGCAAAAGACTACCTTAAATCTGTGCGTGCCAGAGCCTGCTTCTAGCACATTTGCTCTTCATCTAAGTGGTTACTGTTTAGACAACATTTTACTAAAAACTAAGTTATCATCTATAACATTTGTCACCAGTCCTATACTAACAGATCATAGTGCCGGCATTCTTAACTTAAAGCCTTAAAATTTAAAGGTTACTAATTTTAAAGTTTACTGACATTGTGATGATTTCAGATGACACAGTAATTTTGTTTAATGACACATCGTGGAGTAATGTTAGGAGTAGAGTAGGGATAAAAACTGCAACGTCTTGATTTGATGACAGCCTCCTCCAAAGTATGTTTGTTTGGTATATTAACCCGTTCTCGACCAGGCAGTAATTTCTAAATTCAAATCCATGCTCACTCTTGTAGCAGGCTGCTGCGTGTACCTGCCACGTGTAATTGTGAATACTTGTCACATGTGACAAGCATAAAGTATTTGGAAAGTTATTCTTGATGAAGGTCCTAACTGGGCCCCACAACTCCGGCGAGTAAAACAAAGAGGGTAATTTACATATTTAAAAATTTACGTGATGTGGCTAGTTGTGATGTCTTGTTGCTAAGTTAAATTCTGTATGTATAAGAGCATTATTTCATATTGTATTTGCGCCTGGGATTGCGCTACAAAGACACACCTCTTACTACTAGAACGTGCGCAACGCGCCCTCCTAAAAGTTATGATGTGGTTGCCTTTTAAATACTCCTCACACGACATGTACAAGCAGTGCGGTATGTAATGAGTACGTAAATTATTTGTATACCAGTATCTTCGTAGATATCACCGCCATTCTGTGCCTTGTCCTCCTAAAAGTGGTAAACGAGTAACAAGATTACCTGTACTTGGAGTCCGGACCGTTTTTGCTAGAAGAAGCTACATTTTTTGTGCAACAATGCTTTATAATAAATTGTTCAATAAAAGTTAATACTGTTAATAACAGAAATGTTAAAACTATTATTAACTTTAATGACCAAGAATTTAAGATAATATTAAAAAAAACTCTTAAATTATATATACAGATATTAAAGTTTTTTTACGTAATTACGTAATTTGCATAAGCAAGTAGTAATTGTTTTGAGTAATATATGTCCTTGTACTGTAAACAAAATTTACAAATACTATTTCGATCTTCTTAGTTCGTGTGGTCTAACCGTAATTTGTTTATATTTTTAGTTATAATTTCCTCTGCTTCGATGTTGTTATTGTTTCTTAAATTACTAATTCCAAATTTGACATCATTATGTCTAGTCACATTAAAAAGTTTGGTTACAACTAATGACATTTCTTTGTCTAAAGTATTTTGTATAACTATTATCGGGTAGCCGTTCTCGATTAAACAAAAGCACCTTGCAATATAACTCCATTACAAGATTAAGTGAAATTTATTATATCTTTTCCGTTTAATAAATTGGTTGGTAATATTACTCTTTGTTTGCAACGCGGGGCTATTTTAATTTCGTTATCCGAATTATAAATTATGGGTATATTTGCGGAACTTATCAGTAAAATTTTGTTTTTCGTATCGATTATATAAAATAATAGCGGTATTACTGTGTGTTGCCTAGACGCGTAAGTTCTGCTAACTTCAAATGATCCGTAACGTTTAAAGTGTAAAAATATTTGTTTGTTTTGGAAGAACTTATGAAAGATCAATCATAAACTTAGCATTAATTTCGAGTTCATTGTAAATGAGGTGGCGGTCTATAACCAGTGGGTTGGTGACTTTGGTTAATGTTTGGTCGTTATCCAAACTGTGGTGTTACTCCTAATTGTCGCTTATATCCTGTGGGTTATTGAGAGGGTTGTGGTAAAATTCCAAATGATTGGGATTGCTGTGTGGGTAATTTAATTTGCTTGCTTGGTGTTATTCCAAATTTGAATCTTGGTTGAAATTGTATATTAAGCTGGGGTCGAAATTGGTGAGACTGTTGAAAGTGAGGTCTCATGTTTGGTGTGTTTTGGTGTGCATTAAATGTAAAGCTTTGCTGTGGAATTTGTGTATTTTGTGAGAAGAAAGGTTTCATTGAGAATTTGTCAATAAAGGGACTTTGAGATACTATAATCACGAGGAAACACAATGAATCTCACAAGTAATACATATTATTATTAAATTAGATTGCTTTGTCCAATTACCAAGTCAATCTATATATTTGAAACTTATAAGATTTTTAACATTGATATGGTCACTATAAAATGTTGTTAGGTTAGCTATTTATGTAATAACTTAAAACAGAAGGACCTTTAAGTAGGGACTGAATAAATTAACGGACTTCGTATTACGTGGATCTCACAACTTTTTGCGGTAGAAGAACTGAGTTGCGAGACTTGGTTTTTTTTACAAGTTATGTTTTTGACGGCATCTCATTTCTTTTTGTAGATAAGATAGTCCTACTTTTTTTCCTTTCCGATACCTTCTACTTCTTGAATACCAACAACGTACTTATCTACACCTATTAATATACATATACAAGTACACTGATTAATTTACTTCAAATTTAACTTTGTAATTCTATATCTTTAGATGGGATTACAAAGTTATTTATGCAGTTGGTTTATTTAGAAAAATAGACAGTAATTTAAAAATATCTAAGTTTTTACTTGATTTATACACTAAATATTAATTGTATTCTAAATTTGAGGCTTTTATGTCTGCTAGAAGTGCCTTAGAGTTTTGATGATCGGTCAATCAGTGATTGGCAAAATTAAGAAACTTTGACTAGTTATACTTCTTAAAATTGAATGAAATTTGAAATATACCATGTTCATACAATGTCAACTTGGTTACTGAAAATTCAGGTTTCTAATTTTATTATTGTAGGGGGTCGAAAATGGCCTGAATTGCTTCGAGAAATGTTTGGTAAAACATTCATAGACATATGGCTGTGTAAAGTAATTTTACTCTTACGAAGTTTAATATCTACTATTTTATTGTCTTTTGCAATCAATAAACTCTTTACATATTGTGTTTTATTGCAGAAATCGAAATGTGATTTGCCGTTATTAATTTTTAAAATTTCCAATTCGATCGCGATACTCTCTTCGAACCGTGGATCACCGAAATGTGGCTTAAAAGTTAATATATATATATATATATATATATATATATATATATATATATATATATATATATATATATATATATATATATATATATATATATATATATATATATATATCTATATATATATATATTACCTGGATGATTTTAGAAATTACATTTAGATACAAATTACATTACATACTGATGAAACATGAATCCTATTTTTTGATATAATTATATAACAGAAAAAACTGAACTGGTTATTTGAATAAAAAATCATGAGTGCAATTAGTATAATTAAATTTTTAGTACTTTTAAAAATACTCAAAAAAGGGCTCGAAATAATAGATTTTCTCACAAAAGAAGGGAACTTGAAAAAAAAAGGAAAACATTCAGACCTAAGGCAGGACGCGAACCAAGGCATTACGATTTCGCGACCGCTCGATATGCACTTGAGCTATTACGATCATTAACACGGTGTCAAAGTTTACCTTCTTATATTGTAGCAGTTTTTCATTGCCTGAAAACACGGACAAAAAGACATTTTCTAAAAATAAATCCTAGCTAGATCGATTTATTGCCCCCAAACCTCCCTGGACACTACATTTTATAAAAGTCCTTGGAGCCGTTTCCGAGATTCCGATTATATATATATTTATATACAAGAATTGCTCGTTTAAAGGTATAGGATATATATATATATATATATATATATATATATATATATATATATATACTCGAATATTTGTTTGGGCGTTCATATAATATAGGTGTATAATATATAATATATGTCAACGGTACAGAATTATTAATATTTTATTTTTATACAAGCAGAAAATCTAGTGACATCCGAAAAATGCAAGACGCAATCAAATGAAACATTTAGGATTTAAATTGTTCAACAGGCAGAATAAAATGTATTATACTTAATGAAAATTAAAAAAAAACACTTTTGTCTTCTTAAGGCAATATACTCTTATTTAAAAATGTCGTAAATAAGCGTAAATTAACTTAATTAAAAACGAAAAGAGTAGACTCTTTGGGTAATCAAAGTGTGTATTAGAACGAAATAACACAATCAAAATATGCAAAATTAAAGCTATTAAACTTAATTCAAAGTACAAATACAAGCCAACCATTCCTCACAAATAAGACATATGTGGCAGCCAGCGCTATTCTTTACCATTTAAAGACAAGTGGACGACACGTTGCAAGCAAAGAGACCTTTAAGCGAGTGGTTACAGTAAATCCTATTTAATGGTAAGTTCACAGATCAGTGACTAACGCCACTAGGACTACTGCGGGCGCAGTGTAGTGTTGGTGAAGTATTGTCGATTTTAAAGTGGACTTTTGAGTTAACTTTATTTACTAGGCTTATGAGAAAAACCATGTCATCGAATTGCGGCGTAAGAGAATTAGCACAAATAATACTGTGGGTGTAGTGAGAGGCGACGATAAAAATTAAAACAGAGAAGAGCAGAAGCATCTTTTGTTTTACTCATTATAAGTTAGTGCTTAACTATAATCCCCCAACCGCCTGACTGGCGACCAGCGCTGATGGGACCGCGGATATGTGTGAAAGCGTTACAATATGCAAGGAAAGTAGAATACGTAATAGGTTATAGTCGGTGTGAGTCCAACATAACCCGTCCATGCCCTCGCGGTGCGAGTATGCGTAAGCATTCCGCGTGGAAAAGAAAACACAAAAAAAATAAGTTGCGTCGTCACCTCTGAGGAATAATAAACATAAAAATGAATTTTTCAAAAACTATTGGTTAACCATCATGTGGGCTCGTAAATTTACTAAAACTTAAAGTTGTTTCATTTAAGGTAATGACGAGTTGCCGAACGAATAGTTTTTAGTGGAAATAGTTTTCATATACTCTTTGCTTCAGAGAATGAAACGTTTCGTCGACATAAGAGGAACCATTTTTTCCGTAGAAAAAGGAATAATAATATACGGCTGCAATAAAAAAATCAGAGAGTAGTGATTTTTATTGCAGCCATATGTGTTCAAATATTTTAAAACAGGGAAACCATTGCGCTTCTAACAATATTTTGAGATCCATTGTGGTTCAACTCATAACTCACAACCGCTTTTATCTTTGATTATTACATATTTACTCGTCACGGTTCGTTGAAAAAGTTTGTGTTTAACCAAAATTTAGTTTATATTATGTCAATTATTCCGGTCTGTATATTCCAGAAATGTGTTCCTATTTCAATAAAAAATATCATAAGCAGGAAAAATTGCGATGGGAATGAATGCTTCTATGGATACTCACTGCACCTTTGTGGAAAAAATTATGGTAATCTTACGAAATTACGTACAACTAGTTTGCATTGATAGTGAAAACATATAAAGGTTTTAAAATTACAGCCTCGTACCGGTAAACGAAGTATAGGGCAGGTCACATTTATTGGCCTGGTAAGACACGCAAAAAATTTTTGGCTGCCTTTAAAGGAAGTTCATGGATGATTTTTACCTTTTCTCTAACCGCAGATCATAAATTTGCACTGTTTTAATAATATTTTGTCTCTATTAAATGTCATATCGCAATTGAAATAAAAATGCTAATCAACAATATGTCTCGTAATTTCCTAAAGAATCCCAGTCTGTTTGAAATCGTTAAATAATTTAATCGCTGAAACAACTACCAGCATTGATGTAACATAGACCATAGATTTGACCTTCGTGTTATCCATTTACATCTAAGCCCTTCAATACTCTAAATTCCTATGCAGTCGCATGCGCCTGGTAAATCCCGAAAGGTTGCATGCGACCGCACCCACCCACAACAATTAAAACCATTAAAACTTATATTAGAGACTAGTTTTCTATGAAGAAATTTGGAATTATAAAATCTATACAAAATTTTCTATCATGTGGTCTTAACAAAAGCCAGGTTTTACTTCATTACAGAAACATTTTATTGTAAATTGATAATAAAAAAACATACCAAGTAGATGTCGGCAGTGTGAAAATCACAATTATTTCTATATATTACTCGAAATTATTTACGTAAAAAGATAAATTATATTCATACGAAAACTTTTATAACAATTCTATAATAAAGTTTAAAAATAAATATTTCTCGGGAAAACGTCTCCAAGTGCCGGGACAAACTTGTGTCTGAAGTCGAGTCTTTGCTGAACAGAGTCTCGGATTGGGGACGACTAAATCTAGTCCAGTTTAACCCCCAGAAGACACAAATTTGCGCGTTAACCGCTAATAAGAACCCCTTTGTCGTATCCCCTCAGTTTCAAGGCACTCCGCTTGTTGCCTCAGCCAGTATCGGAATCCTAGGCGTCGACATATCGAGTGACGTGCAGTTTCGTGGTCACTTGGAAGGGAAGGCCAAATTGGCCTCTAAAAAGCTTGGCGTGCTCAGCAGAGCGGGACAGTATTTCATGCCGGCACACCGCCTGCAACTTTACAAGGCGCAGGTTTGGCCGCACATGGAATACTGTTCCCATCTCTGGGCTGGGGCTCCCCAGTACCAGCTCCTTCCACTTGACCGCATCCAGCGCAGAGCGGCTCGAATCGTCGACGACCGAGTGCTTTCCGATCGGCTCGATTCACTGGCGCTGCGAAGAGATGTTGCATCTCTTTGCGTTTTTATCGCATCTATCACGGGGAGTGCTCTGAGGAATTGTTCGGATTAATCCCAGCCGCCAAATTTCGTGAACGCACACGGCAAACGTCCCGATACCATCCACACCATCTGGATGCTTGGCGGTCCACCACTGTACGTTTCACAAGGAGTTTTCTTCCACGTACAACCTCTCTGTGGAATAGTTTACCACCGGCGATTTTTCCGGACCGATACGACCTGGGGACCTTCAAGAAAAGAGCTTACTCCTTTCTAAAGGGCCGGCAACGCACCCGCAATTCTCCTGGTGTTGCGGTTGATCATGGGCGGCGGTAGTCACTTAACATCAGGTGAGCCGCATGCTCGTTTGCCCCCTCTTCTATAAAAAAAAAATAAACAATAAGTAAAATTAGACAAATCGAAAAATCAACATGACAACATCTCAATTAAAATGGCATACGTAATGAACGTAGAATATAAATTTATATCCATGGACTAACTGTTTTTTTATACCACTAGAGGATAGAAAATTTCATATTGATTCTATTATGCCAAACTTATTTACTGAAAAGTAGTCTCTAAACATAAGTATTTACGGGTTAAAGTGCTGTGAGCTCTTGAATTTTGACGGAATATCAAAGCGATCAAATTTGGACGTTTGACTTTTGATAGGTTAACCTATCCATTGGAAGATAGTATTCAAGTAATTAAGTTTAAGATGCTAAGACCATCCAGCAGCGACTCTGCT
>JAUPFT010000012.1:22718475-22728475 GCA_036936625.1 Parnassius smintheus behrii | reverse complement strand
ATCAAATTTCCCGGACTGAAAGCGTTTGAATCAACTCCGTGCTACTTACGGACACTGCATTAGGTCCATAAATGTAACAAATTTTTTCGCGGCTTGTGTCGCATTTTTCCTTTTTCGTAATAAAACTTCAGAATGTATCGAATTTCTTCGTCATTTTGGCGGACAGCAAAATAATTTACGAGAAAGTGTTTAATTTTACTTTTTATTACTCTTTTTCTGAATTTCCCATATGTATTGAAATTATAACCAGCCAGATACAAAAAATACCAAAGAGGTTTTTCATCAATGTTATAGTAATAAAACTCGAAGAAACTTTTTCCCCGACCTAATATTATAGTTTATGTTTTAAGGGAAGGAACGCGTTTTCACAGGTCAACATCGTAAAATAAAAGTTTAATGCTACTGTCCAGCTGTTTACTGTTTATGGTATGACAAGTATGGTTTGTCTTGATTTAAAATTTACACAATTCCGAGAACTGAGGACAGTATAAGGGAAGAAACAATGTGCTGTTCACTACATTACCCACATGTTAAACAAGTTATATTATTACAACAGAACCCACTAGTGATACTAGTTTTAAAACCTACATAATATAATATGATTATTCGCTCCTTGCTTTACACCCGTAAACCTTACCTTACTTTACCTTATTTATTAACTATCGTAAGTATCAAATATATATTTAATAATTGTGATTTTTCAAAAGATTTATTACACCTAAATCGCGTGGTACGTAAAAACTTGCTGGGCTTTCTCAATTTCGTCTACATACCTACTTACAGTACAACCTCATTCCGTTTGTCAGCAACTCAATTGCTAGGAAAACACTATTATATACGTGAGCGCTATATTATTAACAGATAATTCCGATAGAATGCTTATTTATATGTCTGATGCCTTTTTTTAATCTTAAACTTCATCAGTACTCCCATTACGGGGAGAATTTGCTAGAACCGTCACGCTTGCCAGGGGTTTCGCCCATCGCAATTACATGGCGTCTCGCACCTTTGACGTTGTCGCTCGTTACCAGTCTGAGTATTTTAAGTCTGGTGTATATATGTGATATATTTTGAGTCTGGCAAATGTATATATCTGATAAGGATTTGCTTTAATCTTCACGCTTGGTAGACAGTTTTCCCATCGCAATACCATGGCGTCTCGCACCTTTTACGATGTTGCTCGTCAACAATCTAAATATATTAAGTCTGTTTTATATATGTGATATATTTTAAGTTTGGTGTATATACGTGATATATTTTAAGTCTGGTGTATATATCTAATAAGTATTTGCCTAAATAGTCACGCTTGGCAAACGGTTTTCCGATCGCAATACCATCGTGTTTAGCACCTTTGTCGCTCTGCTCGTCGCCAGTCTAAGTCATCGTCTTGATATTCTGAAGTATAGTCTACACAGTAATTATATGGTTTAAGGAACACCGTCTTCTCACTACTGAACAACAAGACGCTTGGCGAGACACTATATCAATGTTTTTGACATACCACGCATTCAAACCAAAGATTTTAGTTCGTGGTTTGTATAGTTTAGAACAAACGAGTGGAAATATTTTCCAAAGTCTGTTTTTCTATTTGATATCAAAGTACTTATTTTCAATGCAAGAGGAAACGGGCTTTTGTAAATCTTAGCCAGTGCGCTTCAATATTTTCGACTAAATCACCACTTACTATCTTTTGGAATAATAATCAAGTAGTGATTTATAAAAGGTAAAAATATATTTTTCCTTCTTTGTCCCTATCTAATGAAATATTACTGTGATAAAACACATTAAAACAAACGATTTTACTTCATATAACATTAGCTATCTCCCAAATGCCGTCAAAATCGGACCAGCCGTTTCGGTGATTAGCCGGAACGGTTAGACAGACGGAGGAACGTACAGGCAAACATTTAAAAAAATACCATACCGTACCGTAGCATACCGTAATTACCGTACGTAAGTACCGTATATGCTTTTGTAAGCATTTAGTAAAAATCTGTTATTTTGACATTACGAACAGACACTTAATTTTTATTATTAACTGGCTTTGCGGCTCTGAGTTTTAGCCCTTCTGAGCCTATCATTTCTTTCGGAATCTTCATTTTATATTCTTTTTCTTCACAATATGCTGATGCGTCATATTGCGAAGCCCGTGGGAGATTTTGACGATAGCTCAACCTAGCGGACAGTTGATGACGACAGCCACTCAAGTTCATGAGGCACCCAAGCGATCGAAATAACTTGGCGGACACTTATTTCACAATATCGCGTCACTTTTACGAATCAAAATCCACATCACACCATTATTCAAGCGACAAAACAGGAGCGACAATCCGACTACGGTCAAGTTCCCGACAAAACTCACAGACACTTAAATTTTATTTATTTGTATAGATAAAGAAAATAAAATAAAGGGAAAAGATTTCAACGAAATATTTACCTTCAAAATAAATAACAAAGTTGATAATCGGACGTTTTCATCCATGTCAGGTTGGATTGTAAATATATTGTACAAATACTAATTACGAGGGACATTATTGACAATGGAGCTTCGAATTCAAACAGCTTTTCGAATTGTCTGTTTTTATTCAAACGGCAAATATTTATTTACGTTCTGTATTTCATTTTGTTATTCTGTATAACAAGTTATCAACCATTAAATATTATGTTTAAAAAGACATGTTTATAGTTAACATGCGGTAGAAGTTTTGAGTAGTTGGTTTACTCAAAGGGTAGAAGTAAAAACTTCAGAAAACTAAACTTTCGTAGAATGGGACGTCTTTAATATAAATCGGTAAATTACGAAATCGTGAATTGTTATGAATGGATATTGTAACGATCCCCCCCCCCCCTCTATTGGATATAAAATAAAAATTTTATAATATTAAAAATATCCCCTTTTCAATAACATTATATATATGTGACCAGGATTAATAAACTATGTTTAGATCTTTCTAAAATGATCTCTCTAAAGGTTTAATAATAGGCCGTTTGTAATCTTTTGGCGTGATCGTCTTAGTTAGGACCCTTATTTACGTTGTGTTTGTTTGTAACTTAGTTCTTTTAGGTGTCTTTTGGAAGAATGAATATTTACTAGAGCAATTGAAAGCTGTTGGTAGTGCCTAATAAGCTAAGTGAACCCCGTTCACGAAGACAGGGCTCGAAAAAGGTTAAGAACATAAAACGTCCCTATTCCACTTGTATCAGGTTTACATTATTAATTTATTATTATTTATCCCTTCCCGCTTGGAAAAGGCTCACAATATATTTATACAAAAATACCCGATACAAGGGCTTCGCTCTCCTACATTTATTTTAAAAAATGTAGGAGAGGTACACGGCCCCACACACGCCGTGCACGGTGAGCGCCAACCATTTTGATGCACTCCCCCCGAAGGGAACGCTAATTCGGGAACTGGACCGTAGTCCACAGCAAAATAACTGGCGAACCAGTAAAAGAGGCTTGGCCCCTTGTTAGTGCGTAAGCACAAACATCGACCGAAGTCGCGCATGTCAATGCGTGTAAACGCCATACAGAATACGAACGAATCCAGCCACAGTGAATGTACGTCACACGGTTTAGGCAAATAGGCACACTGGCTGTAAACCCTCCGTGAGCGCCACCACCTGCCAGACCGCCGCTCCTGCAGACGTGATGTAAGTGTATGGCATCACCGCCAATTGCATGATCAGCACGGCTACTAGCCGCAGAGCGTGTCATGAGACTACTGCTCACCTCAAGGGAATGGGGTCCCACGTTGTGCAGCTTTCGGCCGCAGCCTTGAGAGTCTCCTCAGATCCTCCCGCCAGCTACCACCCGCATGAGGTCGACACATATGCTCCACCAACCAATACAACGGCAGATATAGCCAAAAGGCAGTTATAAGATAAGAGTAATAATTCGCCATCAGAAAGGGTTTGTGTCACTGACGTTGAGTAAATGCATTTTCGATCATGTTTGTCTCACCCACCAACAAGTTGCCTTCAATCATTCAAAGGTGGAAAAGTTACAGAGAGATAATATTATGTTGTTATATAAAACATCGTGGAGGGCAGACAGTCTGCAGCCCCGCAATGAAGGGACCCGACTTGGGCAAAGCTACTTAGGTGTGAGTCAAACCAAGACGCAGAGAGCGCCATTGAGAATAGTGTCCCACCAAACAACCATCGCAGAGAAGTAATGCTGCAGAACGCAACAAGCATCAATACGACTATCGTCGGGCTTACACCATTCCAAGGTCCCCCATACATCCCAGCAGACATCACCACCCGTATACCTCCATCGACCAGAACCACAGAGAGCGTCGAATCAGGCGCAGCACACCCGTAGATCCATCACAAGACGCAATACCGCCAGTAGCAGTAAGCATCAATGCAACTATCATACGGATGGCGCCCCCTCACAACACACCCAACATGATCCCTATCGACTTTGGTAACAAAGTTGGTATTGTTGTTATATTAAAAATATCACCAACGTATAATAGTAGCACGCTACTAAGACGCCAATGAACAAAACTCCACGTATCATAGCGCTAATGCACTAAGACATGAAGTTGAGTATGCCTGTTACACTTAAAAGTGCTACCAAACACACTCATCATCCCCATCCGAAAGATAGACGACGCATCGCTATGCGCTACGACGCCGCCCACAAACGGTATGGGTGTTCGATGTCCACGGGAAAGCCGTATTGCTACAACAAACCCGCTTACCACCGACACTAAGATGTTAATTGTATACCTCCATCGACCAGAACAACAGGAATGCGTCGAATCAGGCGCAGCACACCCGCAGATCCATCACAAGACGCAATACCGCATGTAGCAGTAAGCATCAATGCAACTATCATACGGGCGGCGCACCCTCACAACACACCCACATGACTCCTATCGACTTTGGCAACAAAGTTAGTATTGTTGTTATATAAAAAATTTCACTAACGTATCATAGTAGCACGCTACTAAGACGTCAATGAACAAAACTCCACGTATCATAGCGCTAATGCACTAAGACATGAAGTTGAGTATGCCTGTTACACTTAAAAGTGCTACCAAACACACTCATCATCCCCATCCGAAAGATAGACGACGCTTCGCTATGCGCTACTACGCCGCCCACAAACGGTATGGGTGTGCGATGTCCACGAGAAAGCCGTATTGCTACAACAAACCCGCTTACCACCGACACTAAGATGTTAATTGTATACCTCCATCGACCAGAACCACAAGAGAGCGTCGAATCAGGCGCAGCACACCCGTAGATCCATCACAAGACGCAATACCGCCAGTAGCAGTAAGCATCAATGCAACTATCATACGGATGGCGCCCCCTCACAACACACCCAACATGATCCCTATCGACTTTGGTAACAAAGTTGGTATTGTTGTTATATTAAAAATATCACCAACGTATAATAGTAGCACGCTACTAAGACGCCAATGAACAAAACTCCACGTATCATAGCGCTAATGCACTAAGACATGAAGTTGAGTATGCCCGTTACACTTAAAAGTGCTACCAAACACACTCATCATCCCAATCCGAAATATAGACGACGCTTCGCTATGCGCTACTACGCCGCCCACAAACGGTATGGGTGTGCGATGTCCACGAGAAAGCCGTATTGCTACAACAAACCCGCTTACCACCGACACTAAGATGATATGTCTAGGACACATCGGTTAGCGAGTCCAAGTTTACCTCGGACCAATTGCTCGTGAAGCAGCACACACGCCACCATAATATTCCTTTTCAAGTCCCTAATAAGGACTAGTCATTTTGCAACAGTACTAGGAGCAGTCAGTCACCCGACCACCCCATACAATGCTTATGCATCAAGGTGACCTCCTATAATATTGCTTTTGTATCATAGACCTTACTTTCATAAGTCATTCATATATAGGATTCGAACCCACGACCCTACTATTGTAATGCATATTAATCATAGAGACCTTCTATAGTATTGCTTTTGAATCATAGACCTTACTTTCATAAGTCATTCCTATATAGGATTCGAACCCACGACCCTACTATTGTAATGCATATTAATCATAGAGACCTTCTATAGTATTGCTTTTGAATCATAGACCTTACTTTCATAAGTCATTCCTATATAGGATTCGAACCCACGACCCTACTATTGTAATGCATATTAATCATAGAGACCTTCTATAGTATTGCTTTTGAATCATAGACCTTACTTTCATAAGTCATTCCTATATAGGATTCGAACCCACGACCCTACTATTGTAATGCATATTAATCATAGAGACCTTCTATAGTATTGCTTTTGAATCATAGACCTTACTTTCATAAGTCATTCCTATATAGGATTCGAACCCACGACCCTACTATTGTAATGCATATTAATCACAGAGACCTTCTATAGTATTGCTTTTGAATCATAGACCTCACTTTCATAAGTCATTCATATATAGGGTTCGAACCCACGACCCTACCATTGTAATGCAAATTCATCATGGAGACCTTCTATAATATTGCTTTTGTATCATTGAGTTTAATATCATAAGTCCCTAATATAGGACTAGTCATTGTGCTACAGTACTTCAGGCAGTCAGGCTCCCGACCACCCCATATATATGTACAACTGCAGGTATGTATCTCCGGCACCTCATCCATACAAGACGTCTATACGTGAACACCTTCCATAACTTAGGAAAATTTTCTTTAATACATGAACTCCTTCAACAACTTAGAAAATTTCATCTATACGTGAACTCCTTCCACAACTTAGAAAAATTTTCTTTTATACACGAACACCTCCCATGACTTAAACAATTTTTAACAAATTTTCTAATTATCTTATAAACGTTATTTAACTTAATTTTATAATATTTTTTGACTTGTATTTTCTATTATTTATTTTATTTTAAATATTTTTACAAGTTTTTTATAATAAATTTACTTATTACGAGAAACAATAATTTTGCCTTTAATTTGCTATGTTATTGGGATAATGTCTGAAATATATTAACTTTATGTTTATTAATTTAACTTAATTGCTTAATATATATGTTTTAAAACTATTTTTGACGCCCCTTTATATTGAATTTAATTATTAATAATAATATTGAGCCGTCACAATCCACCCCCAAATTTTATGTTAATGACCCACACAGTGGAGTCGTTGATATAAAATTTTACTATATTGAGAGCATATGCACTACACTCAAAATTTTGAACTTATGTGTATCTGTTCTTTCCTCTTTCAATCTGTTACAATTCAGTATATATTTTCACCCCACCTACCCCAGGGAATGGCCGCAGCCACACACCCCTTCAACCACATCTATCCAATTGCAATAAACCATAAATTGTTATCTTGCTAATTTTATTGTATATTATGTCGTTGATATAGTGGTTCTCTTTAGTTTTTGACTTACATTTTTAATCCTTAAAATATAAATTCAGCAATGTTATCTTTGTATGCACAGTATTTTGATTATGAGTTGAAATCAGATGGCCACACACCCACAGGATAAATTTGATTGAGCCATTCACCCTAACCCAACTCCCCAAATTTATTCAATAAAAACATATTTTACAAAATTATCTTACACTCAATATTTACAGATAGTTATTAATAAAATTATTACAACATTTTTCTTATTTTTAATTAATTTGTGTCTTGCTCATAACTTTAATAATTTTAATCTATTTTTCAAAAGGCCACCCACGGGACCAAATTATATTACAGTATTTTTTTTTAGTATGTATATAAAACAAAACTATTATTTAAATATTTTAATAAATGAATAGCATTAAAATTTCCTCTAATTTCATTTGTTTCTGGGCTTGCTAAAATATATTAAAGTACATTATAAGATGGTACGGCTGCTATTATATAAGGCCCTTAATACGCCAAATTAAATTTACTCATAACTTTGTTATCTGCATCTGATTTACTAGAACTAGAACCTTTTACTAAATCGCCAATGTGATATTTCATTAACTTATTACGCTTATCAAATTTTGTGTTTCTAGAGCGACTTGCCTCTTTTAAATTGTTTCGCACTTGTTATCTAATTTGTCTGATATTATATATATATATTTAGTTTAAGTGGCTGCTTGAACTTATTAATGTTATTAAATCAGGCGTACTGACCCAGGTTTATTATTCTCTCTATTTAATTTAAATTATTACAAATATCACACATTAGCATTATTTGTTTTAATGAATTGATATAATAAAATACTTAATTTAATATTTTCTTAAAAATTTAACTTAAATCTTGCTCATAACTTTCGATTATATTGAGATTATTAGATGGAACGTCCTTTATTTAATTGGTGAGTTCTTATAAAATGTTACTGGATGAGTATTTCATTTTCCTTCTTCAGCTTTTCTATTGTTACATTATGTTGTTATATAAATTATTCCTTTTAGGATCAGTAACATATGAAGTGCTCGCCCCGTACACCTCTTCTTGGTTTACTTTAATTTGGTGATCTTTCATTTGGTTAATAAACTTTTCTTTGAGAAATTATGTTAACCTCAAAGGTTTTCACTGCATTTTTAATTAATTTTTGAAGCATCTTAAATTCATTTTCTGGCTTAGCCTTCACTCAGTTAGAACTTTTCTTTGTTTTAGCCATTTTTATATTTATATACTTTTATCACTTTTAGCACCATTATGTCCTTCACTTACACAAATGTTACTGCGTCTTCTCACTTATTTCACTTTAAAGTTTATTTAGTATTAACTATGCACACATCTTTATAACAAGTAATTAATAGTAAGGTTAAAGCCCCACCCCCAGACTCTCAACCACCCCCAGCAAACACAATCCTCCAAGACACCTCTCCATTTCACGGACAACTTGTAATATCCTAATGGCTCCCGAATTTCTCTAGGCAACACTTATAACACTTACGAGCAGAACAGCATGGCAGCTAACGTTTTCGCGCGAAAATTTGAAACGAAAACACAAGAGTAATATTTATGGCACTACTCGGTTTTAAAAAATTATATAAAAATGATAGTGGTTCATTACTGCTCGAGGACTCATTCAAAAAACTATTTAAAAAGGGTGTAATACCCTATTGGCTCCCTAATTTCTCTAGGCAACACTTGGTTCCATGCAACAGATGAACTGCCCAAAATGAGCAAACTCCATCCTCAATTATTAGTACTATCGTATGAGTTATCATATTGGCATTAATATGAAAAATATTTGAAATGTAAACTACAATCAAAATTAATAAAATTAAGTATCTTTATTATGTCTTGTCCTGCAAACATTTGAAAAATAATACTAAGTTCAACCGAGGAAAATCTTTTGACCTTTAAGTAGTAGGTGTATTCGGGATCAAATTCAGTTGGGTTTTCTATCAAGGAATTCTTAATTAGCAGCCAGTGTTGCATCCTAGTGCCTCATAGCACGTAAAGCAATTGGTTCTGTGTCCATGTCCGTTCTCTCTATATTTGTGTCGGATTACCGTCCCGTCCGACTATGAGAGTGAGAGAATAAAAAGTACACCTCAACTCGTGATCCACAATATTGCTGCGTCATTAAATTATAATGTAGGTACTTTCTTGGTACTTATGCATATATTATAAAACACTATTACTCTTTATCGAAAGGTTCATACCTAAGTGCTCGCTGTAATATTTCACAGTGCGCGAGCAACCCGAGTTCGATACCCGCCGACACTAATAAAATTGTTACAATTTTAAGTGCTGATTTGCAATATTCATGGCGGTAAAGGAAAACATCGTGAGGAAACCTGCATGTCGGAGAAATAAGACAAGATTGTTTCGAAGACATGTGACGGACATTTACTTGCCCTAAAGCGTTCTCAAAAATGAGAGGAGGTCTGTCCCCAGTAGTGGGACGTGTATAGGCTGTTACTTTCATTTACTGTTTTGTTTAACAATGTTCCACCTTTTAATCAACTGTAAATGGGGGCAAACTTTTGTAAAGTTCTAAAATATGTATTATTCATAATTATCATAGACTTCAACTAAACGCATTAAGG